>JTDE01001367.1:17045-32816 GCA_014338405.1 Paragonimus skrjabini miyazakii | reverse complement strand
GGACTGGCATCTGATGCCAGTTAAATGTACAACACTGAATGTGAGTAGATATGAATTGACTGGAACGATCAGGCGAGACTAAGTGTTCCAGGTAAGTCAGTCACACGCTTTAGAGTAAAAAACAAACAACAGAACAAATAAAGAATGCCTCACTCAACCGCAATAAATGCTTTACAAATTTAGATGGAAATATTAAAAAATCCTTGGACACTACTTCCGGAGAAATGACAGGTGAAATATATATTTTATTGGGAGCACGTGCTTTAGCAAGGCAAACTACTGTATTATGTTTAACGAAATGACTACTAAGATGCTGATTACAGAATGTTGAATGACTGATGTTGTTGTCTAGTTCACAAGTCTGATGGACTTGAATCGTGCGTTGAAGTTACGCACATTTTACGCAAATTATATATATAATGTGTGTATCCACCGAATCATCAATTTAATCGTCCATAAACAGAGGGGGTTTTGTTTATATCGATTAAACATCGTTCACAGTTTTGCGTTCGAATAAATTTATATAGTTGCCTACATTTGTGGAAAAGGAAAACCATACTAATGAGCTTTACCTTGAGAAAACTTCGTTTATTGATATATGTAATCACCTTAGTAGTACTTATGTGTATGCGATTGGACAAACCACGGTTGATTCTGGTATACCCACATTCTACTGATTATGGTTCGGGGTGTATTGTTTGCGTTGTATCTAATCTAAGGTCTTCAATCATCAACGTAAACCGAAACAGTTTTAGTAATTTTCATCTTTGAAAAAATGGCCTCGATCCGAATGAAACATAACACAACATCGCGCACTACATTTCATTTCCTGATGTCTTAAAACCGATGGAGTATGTCGCGTGGTTCCGGAGGAACTAGTTTTTGTCTCACTGGTTTGTGAACGCTTTTACGCATCACTTCCAGAAGTCCACCACAAACTTCCGATCAATAATTTTATAAGTTGACACAGCCAATCCTGCAACCGAAGGTGTGCACTTTTCTACCGCGAAAACAAGTTGACCATACATTTTAATTATATCACAATTTTTCAGTGATTGAGTGGTCAAAGAACAGAACTAATCTCATTTATTGTGAGCACAAAATATTTGTCTGTCGCAAATTTGTAGGATTTATGAAGTGGATATTTTTAATGAAACTTTATTGTCAGTCAGTAAAACAAACGTTGAATAATTTCCGCACATGCTGCAATAGTTGAGGGACGTGCCATATAACTCATTAGCACTACTGGTTTGTAAACAACCACACGTACTGATCCATATATATATATATATCTACACATACATATATCTACAATCAAAACACTGTTGACTGATACATAAATAGGTGAAATCGATATAATTTTGGAAATCCAATATCAAGCATATGTAAGACGTCCTTAAGCGATGTTAGACGTTGAATAAACTGAAGCTATCCGCTGGCTCGAAACTGCATCAAACGTGGGATATGCACCGGCGCAGCTGTTAACACGTGTTTGCATCCATACCTCTACCCAGATGTCAGTATTTATTATCCTACTATCTGCAAGCAGCCCTGGTAGCAAAATTAGAAATTTGTTTACTGTTTGTTGTAAAAACAAGTCGTGCAATTGTCGAGTAATCCGTAAACATTTACTTTCCCTTTGTTCCGGTTAATAATTTATCCTTATGACGTCTTAAGAACTGCAGCTCAATTATGATAGGAAAATCATAAGTATAGAGGGTGATATTATTTCTACTATCTTTTCTATGAGATCACGGGGGTGAATGTGCCCCATTCACCTCAAAATGAAAAAAGTTAAAGGTGGTTTGTTTATGGAACAAACATTTTCGGGTTCATGCACGCTCATCGACTTTGAGTCACCAGTCAAAAAGAAATTCCTGGATTTCCAATGAATTTGACTTTAGTCTCATCAAAGTTAAATAAAATTGACCGTTTCGTTTTGTTTTAGCTTTCAAAACACAGTCCTCCTTATAGGATTCCAAGAAGAGCAGAACGATATATTTAACGGCAGTTTCGTTATAGGAGCTTTCTGTGATGGTAATGTTTGTAAACAGCTGTTTCGTGATTTTCTGATTAGGCAGGAGATCAAAAAAATCTATCAGCTTTTGTGGTCATCAGTGAGAAATCTGTTTATCACGGTGATTTGTGGAGTAACAGTTTTAAACACGTACAGCAGGAAGCGGAGCAATAATCAAAAACTTAGAATTCGGCAGTGAAAACAAAAGTCGAGTGTTCCAAAATATATGAAAGGAGAGACATAAAAAGGCTGAACCATTTTGCGAACGCAAAATACTTATATGTATCTTTTCTCACGGTATAGATCGTAGTAAAGCTTTCTGTTACGGTTTAAATCAGATGTGAATTTCGATCGCTGTCCGTTAGATTCACCAGTGAACGTGGCGTTACACTTTTGACTTCAACGATCACAGAATGACAAAACGAATACTAACCAATAAATGTTTGAGTAAATACACATCTTAACTCGTTCCAGTTCCTGGATAAGTCATAACAGTACAACGAAACAAAATGAAAATGACAGTTTAACGAACAATACGAATGTGAACAAGAGTAGAATGTTGGAACCTGATCTTACTATAGACAACTAATGAAATTCACCCAATTTTAACGGCAAAATGACAGTCTTAGTGCGTCACTTAAGTAAAACATAGTGCTGGTATATGGAGGTAGACAGACAGCTGACAGTTAAAAACCAGTCGGCTGCCATTTTGAAAGATAGACCAGTTAGAATCAGGAAATGGTGAGGAACGTTAGACTAGTGAATTTGTTTCTTTCAGAGGACGTTGCATCGACTTTGCATAGTCTTAGTTTGACCGTCAATATCCGGTACTTATGCTGGCAAGAATTTGGAACAACTCGTGCAAATTGGTGGACCAACCTTCGAAATATCGACGGATGGTGTTTGTTGATACTCCGTCCGCAAATCCTACATTCCACAAGCAATCTCCAAAAATGCGAATATTGCTTTAGGTTTTGTCCGGATCTATTTTAGCGAGGTATTCAATTAATCTATCTGTGAAATTCTGCACTAGCGTCTTTCAAAGGTTTGGTAACTGATACGGTTAGTGTGAAGCCACTTGTAGATTATCTTATGGCGATTTTGGTTAAAAAGAACTACCGTATTCTAATAACCCCATCTTTCCTATTTCCAAAAATACCTCTACATATAATGAGACTGATGCGAATGTACGAACGCCCGTCATTCATAGTTGCAACACGTTCAACAAACCGCTTAACAATGAAGAATCCGACGGTGTTGATTGGTCCTCGCACTCTAGTTATCATAGGACGACCTCAATTTGATCACGTGGACCTATGCGTGCCTCGGTTTTAATCATTAATGTGTGCGACCGGAATGAACAGAACCCTGGAACACCAACTGCAGTAGGCTAGTTGTCAGAAAAAAGTATAATACTTTTAAAAGGAAAACCATGTGGATAAATATATATATATATATATATATATATAGTATGCACACGCCGGATGTTCGGTCGCTCCAGTACTTGATAATTCGGTCCGACGGGACATTGCATTGAGGTGATGCTTTTGGTACATAAAGAGAGAGGTTGTTGCTACCTAGTTAACCGAACCATAGTATTGAACCCATCAACGTGCCTTCCACGGTAAAGCTAGGTAATCGAATCTGGAGTAACTGAACCTTTCAGTCCAGTCTTTGTCTGTCAATATACACTTGGACTGTCGATCAATCAGGACCGTATTTGGGGGAAAGCCTTACAAGACATAAACAACTGCGGAAGGAATACAATGGGAATGTGTTGGCTTTATTTAGGTCGTCACACCAGCTGTACGTAACAGTCACTGTAGATGATCAGCTTGTGGCACATGGTGCGGGAACCATTGCTTTGGTAGTCAACGTGCACCTCCATAGCAGCCAGAAAGTGTGTAATTAGACAGCAAAGTTATTTTGCTGGCAAATTTTAATATGCATTATGGTTGTGATCACTAATGTGGTTTGTAGTGAGCGCCAACTTACTCACTTACGCAAAGCTGCATCACTGTACCGATTTTGTGGAACTCCGGACAGTTGTCAAGATGCCATAGAAATAGTTACCCACAGTTATCCCGACTAAAGTGGCTGTTTCATGAGCAAGCACCTTCTCTTTGACTAACAAATAGCTATGACACCGCTTGAGTAGACTGGACACTTCTGCAGAGTGAATGCATTTGGCTGGCCCGGATAGCGTCCGATCCATAGAAGTGCCACTTACATAGGTGTATTGGGAGAAGAGACAGATCGTTTTATCGAATTAACCCTCTGATCAGTACAAATATGCAGGGAGGCGGTGAAGTTGGATCGACTTATCGATCGGACTACCAAGGTAGGTGTTCGACCACTTCATGATAGCTTTATTTATTTCTCATGGTATGATCGTTTGTTAGTGAAGCCACATTTTCAGCCTGGTCTATTTAAAGATGTGCCAGATACATCTGAACAAGTAGTATACTCATTAAATAATATTAACTTAGTTGGTGTGATCGCAATTGTTTCGGTAGTTTGTCATCCAAGAAATTTATAATTTTGCTAGATTCTACAAGCCCAGTATAGTGGAATATTCTGTAAACAAGATGATGATTTAACTGATGTTCAACATTTTCAAACGGGTGACAATGTTAAACCTTAAATTCTATCCTGTCTATCTCAACTTTGTTCATCGATGCGTATCTGAGTGTTCAGCTAGATCCGATTGCAGGCGTTTATTTGAGTGCATCCGATCTTAATAGACTTCTGATGTTTTTCATTTTTCTCTACCCCCATGGAATCTCGTTTCTGGATTGACCACACAACAGAATTAACCCATCTTTTTTACTCTAAACCGAGTGTCGCCGATCTTTAAATTTTCTGAGTCGTTTCACTGTATGGTTCAAACCCATTGACCCTATCTCCTTACATCAGCCGTGGTTGTGAGTATGAATATGCGTACAAATTGACCGCCTGATGAATATGAGGATGGTTAACTTGACTCGAATACATAGCGTTCATGCCCGATTAGTTCTGTATTAGTTATATGACGAGCTGTAGGCCACTTCGTGCTTATTCTTATCAAATTAACAATGATGAAGCTATTGACAATTCATGTTTCACCACAAACCAATTAACTTAAGTGGTGATCTACGACCCAGATACGCTACTCGACAGAAACGTGTGAAGTTGAAATACACCGAATTGAGTTCCGAACTGACAGTCCGTTCCTGTCATGAGGCTGTTGAATTGGACACGGAGTTTGAACGTCACGCAGGTCCTGCTGATTGTTAGTAAATCACTCTCCTGTAAGTTTACATTCAGACAGTCACAGATGAACAACGGTGTGATACTCAGAATTATGGACTTGGAATAGCCGTAAAAATCGCACTCGAATTGAAACCTCCCACGAAATTAATAAGATGAAGACCTCGTATTTGTTGCAGTAAGTAGTTTCTATTCATGACACAAGAAGTCACATTTGTAGATGTACGACAGTGTTAAGGAAATCAAAGTCCGTCGTAGGCTTGTCATAAGGACACTTGCAAAGTTAATCTGTAAGCTGATTGATGCAATACAGAACAAAGAAATTAGCAACCAACAAGAGTTGAAACATTAAGGCTTTTTATTCAATCCTGACGTGGTACCTTAACGCAACGTTTGGATTGCTCCCGTTTTAGATCCTCTATTTTGTCAGATTTTGGATAAGCGATGAATCAAGTAGATTTTCACTACAAGTGGTCTTTTTAGTGCCTCTTTAGTTAAGAGCTTGCGACATTATAACAAGATATTCAACAATAAAGCATCTTAGAAAATCACTCTTACAACTTAAGTTCATCTTCCAGCACACTTTCTAAATCACATTTACACACTCGTTCATTTTATGCATTGAACGAACCAAGCGTTGATCACATTCCGTCGTATCACCGTGACCTATGGCTGATCAATATATTCGAAGAGCATACACGGCAAGGAAAGCTGCTCTAAATTTCGGACGAGATCCTCTTAACTAAATTTCAGCCTGATGGTGATATAGTTGCTCCTCCATAGTATTTACCGATGAGCAAAAATGCATACTGTATTATGCCAAATGTGTTCAGCTATTGTAATATGCAAAATGAAGTAAAGGGTGAACTATCATCCCGCCTGAATAGCGCCGAACAAAGAAAACAAACGGGGTGATCACCTGCAAAAAGTTCAATAATATAATGATTTAGGGATTCGTATAAACCAGTCCGCTTGGACAGCACTCAACCCGTTTTCACAACATACTGCATACTTATGAGAAAATCTTAATCTCTGAACCAACCAAATTACTGGAATATTCATGTTACTATAACCCAGTACCTGGTCATCAGTCACTAATTTATGGAAAAATAAACAGTTGTGAATTTTATTTTCCAAAACCTGTCAAGATTAGCCCTTAGGACCAGTAATATTTCCAATGTTGTTTGTGATATGCATAGTCTATTTACAGCCTCCAGGTCAGTCATTTGCATACGACTACCACATTTACAAGGGGTTTAAATGCCATATTGATTCTGGATTCGGTTATCAGTTTGCCGACGCGACGTATCTGTGTTTCTCTGCTGTCTAACCTGATGGTTGGAAATAAGAATTTTGATCCGAATGTGTGTGGACACTGAGTGTGGCAGTTCATGAGCATTACACAATACAGTAAAGACGGTGTTAAGGTATGCAGCGGCAGAGATTTATAACTGTCTGGCGTTCAGTGCATCAGGCTATGTAGATCGACAGACCTTGTCACAGTTAAATAAAGTAACTCACACAGATAAACAGTATAGGGGGAAACACACACGACCCTGAACTGTTGTGAAGCTGATGGTTGTATAATCACTGAGGTCAACATAATCATCTGGACTGGGTATCACTTTCAGGTTCACCTAAAGGGATTTCCAACCAGAGGCATTCGAAGTAGATTTCACGGCCTGACCAACTCGAGAATCATTAGGTAGGTTTCAGTTTGCCGGTCCGCAAGATGCAACATGGTTTGTGAGCGTGGATACGACCAAGAATTTAGATATCATGATTGTTACTAACAAGAAGATTCCGTTCCTGATAAGTGTGAAAACATCAGGTTGGATCAAACAATCCGCTCGAAGTTGGATGATGTTCAGATAAGCAAAAGTTCGCTGCAGCGTGCCGATAAAGCGTGGGACGTCTTTAAATTAGTTACTCACACTTATCGCAGGTGATCTCGTGTCGCTATTTTACAAACCATGTGTGGAAGACTTGATTCAACTTGTGTGGAATACGATGCTGGTCTCACAATAATAATAGTTTCCATATTCAAGAAAAGTGTCAAGGCCCTTGCAAAAACCATGAGGGGAATTAGCCTAACCAGTGATTACTACGGTCCTGACATCCACTATACTTCACCGACTCACTGCAGAAAGGAAGGCAAACATTTGGGAAAGATAAGCAAAGTTTCGCCCTGTGCCAATCAAATTTTTACTTCTAACCAAAGTGCGGAACAGCGTCATGCGCACGGTCGAACAATAAATGCTGTGTCCCTCTACTACATGTGTGCTTCCGATCTACACTTATGAAGTCACCCAAACGCAAAGAGGTACTGACAAAGAATGTGCACAAACTGTCGGCGTTTTATTCACAAATTTTAGCTCAGGTTAAGGTTTACGGTGAACAATCTGACAGTTTCTGCATCAGGAATAGCGTACGTCAAGGCTGCCCATCTTGGAAATTTTTACATTGATTCTGTTATAGAGGAAATAACGGAAGAATGTCTGTGGCACTCACAAGATGCTGGACTGAACCTCTTCCCTGGTGAAGGACTGGCTGATTTTGATTACGCTGATGACAACGTGTTGTTGAGTGACAAATTTCAAGCAGCATAAACAATGCTGGACACTATTTCACACCCTTCTGTGTACTTCGGGAAGCGTTCTGCAGTTACCACGTGCAATATTCAAGCAAGACTGTTCGGATTACGTATATTTATTGCTGGGTAACGCAGTTATGGGGGTTGTTGACCAGTCGGTTTACTTGGGAAGCTGCATCAGTGGCGGTGGTGTAGAGAATGAAAGAGAATTGTGTACGACCAAGGCTACTGCGGTATTCACTAATCCAGGACACCTCCGGCGACAGAGGGACATCTGTCTGATGCTCACGGATCGCATATATGGGGCCGTATTAGTTAACGAATGCAAAACATGATTGTTCACAGTGGAATTCGTGAACCGTTCTCAGACATTCGACCATCGATGTCTGCGTTCAATCGTTCGCATTCAGTGATACCAACGAATGAGAAACGAGGAGTTTCGGAGGCGGGTATCTGGCGGTGATTGCTAATCGAGTTCTTTTGTTCAGTCCTCGAATCTGCACAGACTTAGATGGCGAGGCCATGTACCAGGAATGCCAGGTAATTATCCTGTACACTGAGCATTATTCGTTCATGCTGTGGCCCATTTCCATACGATGTGAGGTTTACAGGTGATGACGTTGTGTGGAGAAATACAGTTGTTCATCAAGAGGCTAGTCAATTTTGGTCGTGTACATTCTTCACGACTTACAGAGTCGGTGGCTGGAGACATTAGGTGAGATGGTGATTAGTCGGGCTCAGTGACGTGAAAGTTGTTGTTGTTGTTTGTGAAGTAAGAGCACTTAATGACGTGGGGAAGTGAAAGCCGTGAGGAAGCTGTCTTGCTGACGATATTTTACCTCCACTTACAGTTCGGTTGTTTGTTTGTAAGATGTAATCACCTTGTTGTTGACTGTTTGGATATAAACGTAGCTGCTTTTCGTAGCTAGGTCCGTCCCTATCCCTTTCTGTTTGTTTTCCTCTTACTATACAGAGTCTGATTTTCTTCACGGTTTTGTGTCCGCTGATACTACGGTCTATGTTGGTGATCATGAATAACTGTTGCAACAGTGGCTCATGCACTCTCGCTGATAGGAAGCACAACAACTTATGGAAATAGTAGGAAACCCTATTCCTATAAATCTTGTTGCGAAAATCAATCACAATCGTTTGATTCACAGCTATTCCTGATCTGAATCGATTCAGCTGTGTTCAAACGCAGTTGCATATCAATCGGTCGATTCTGAAACGACCATCAAATACTACATATGACATGAACCCTAATCGAATATCACAAGTGAACAACGTGACCAGATTGTCTGTTTCTATGTTCGCGAACACTAGTTAGATCCGATAAATGATAAGCAAGTCGCTAACAGTTCATAACAATTGAATCAAGCAAAAGGTGCAATGGCATGTTGCAAACATCTCTACATCTTTCATGTTGACCACGGCGATCGAGGCCTATGGCGGTTCCCCTGTAAACTGGGATTGTTTAGAGAAAATATTTTAACGAATTTCAACTTGTAGAATGGACAGTTCGTGGTTACCCTGGCATTTAAAATACCAACCCACCTGTCAACGTGTTGGTCAGACAGATATTTAACTGATAAATAGCTGTGAACAGCTATCAACTACACCCAGTGGTAACACTTCCATTAAGCGGAAATGTTCACATGATCATTTTCCGGACCGATGATAAACAGAACTGTCGTATCGTTTGCAATCTCCTTCTATAGTTAATGCATACGAACAAGATCTGCTCAGCTCAGATGGCAAGAACGTGTTCTCACAAACGTTCCGCTAACTGTTGGCCTAGGGAATCCAACCTTCTGAACGATTCAGCAAACAAAGAACTGAAAATACTCAATGCTTGCGGTAAAACAAATGTGGAAATGGAATAACTTTCAAGTTGTAATTTAAAGCAATAAGCAGGTGGTTCTTGGGAACACGAACGGGATTACTAAAATCGAGCTTCAACACATTCCTATGTCCCAAATACACGATCCATCCAATGACAAACTTCGAGGCAACAAGCGAATAATTGCGATTCGAGGATTTGGGTGCACATGCACAGACACACACGGATCTGCACAAAATGATGCAGATACCAATCGGTAACACCGGCGAGGAAAATGTACAACAGTGGTCTGAAGTCATCAGCAGTAGGGTTTTGTCAAGTCAATATCGTCCATGACGGACAAGTAGATGTACGTACATGAGAAGAAGAACACGTAGAGCAGAACGTACATCTCTAGCTGGTTTGCCCTACTAAAAAATAAACGGTCTTGAATGAACAAGTGTGAAAAAGGCAAATTCAACCAAAAATAGAAAAAAAAACAGTAAGGATACACAAAACTAATTAAAGAACTAGGCAGGGAGAAAGAGTCAACGGTTACAATGAGAAACGAAGGCTACCAACAGGGCATACATATATAATTGTGTATAGGGTAAATGGGATGGGACTGAT
Source organism: Paragonimus skrjabini miyazakii (assembly GCA_014338405.1). NCBI lineage: Eukaryota > Metazoa > Platyhelminthes > Trematoda > Plagiorchiida > Troglotrematidae > Paragonimus > Paragonimus skrjabini miyazakii. The sequence continues at coordinate 22,508 of JTDE01001367.1, read as the reverse complement.
CTACGATCGGCAGGAACAGTATGATCGTGTCCGGTAACTGAGTGCAAATCGGGCCAATGTTTCAACGTGCGTTAACGACTTGTCAGGTGGTTACAGTATCAAAATACTTACCACAAACAAACTGTGTCAAGAATAGGTTCGACTGGTAATCTAGCAAAGTGTGGTAGATAGTACTGAAGACACAAACGAACGATGGACGCGACAACTCGGTTTTGTCGTACAGAGGGGCAGGAACGAGTACTACTACAACGAACGGAAACGGTATGATCGAAAGACTAAGAGGAGTGTGCAAACAACATTGGGCAAAGGCTGGTCAATTAATGCCAGCTATCCCTTGAGAACTAAGTTCATGTATACAAGCATTTTTAACATTCTGCTAATCTAACAACGTTCAACGTAGTTGAAATTTTTTTTAAAAAAATGAAGTAGGGTTAGGCAATAAAAGGTAGCAGGGAAATGTGTGTGTATATATATGAATGTGGTGCCGAACTTTGGTCCAGTTGCAAATCGCTGAACGAGAAACCAAGGTGAATTATTACAAAAAACAAGGGGTGAGACGCGACCAAGCGGGATTGAAATTCAATCCAACTGAAGTCGATTCAATAACGAAATCAACGGCGGTGGTACGAAGAGAAGCGGATACAAATATCCAAAACATAGTGTTATATATATATGTATATATATGAATATATGCATAGTGCTAACCATCCAAAAGATTGGCTTGTGAGCGAGGTGGTACGAAGAGAAGCGGATACAAATATCCAAAACATAGTGTTATATATATATGTATATATATGAATATATGTATAGTGCTAACCATCCAAAAGATTGGCTTGTGAGCGAGGAACAAGGAAGATCAGGGGGTACGGGTGTGATTCTAAGTTAACATTTGTGTCTGTATGAGGGTGCGCTTGCAGATATTATACTTCAGGAGCATCGGCATCGGCAAACTCGATCGCCTGATTTTGCGTGTGTCGCAGTACCAATGAACTGATGCTTCTTCGTTGTTCTGGGTCGATTCTTGGACCAAGGCCCATGCGGAAAGCATCCACCACTTTCATCTGCAAGATGAATCATAATGAAATGTGAATAAATCAGTAAACCACTGCATAAGGATCCGATTTCACTGTTAGTCACATCACATGCTGTCAAATGTTTGCAGTATCAGCATAACTTCTTTTAGGGAAAATAAATAAAAACGCCCAAGATGGTTAATAGAAAACTCGCATTCCACTTCCAGTTCGATAACAACCGTGCCATCGACTTTTGAACTGATAGTCGTAGACTCGGCTGTCGAATGTTCGAATATGACTAACCTGTAGCACAGGAGTTTCAGACTGAGGTGAGTCCGTAACACCTTTAATGACATTGGTGGGTAAAATTAAGCTTAGTGTGGTGGAAATGAGTGCACGAAGTGATTGAAGCCCGAGGTCTGGTTACGCAAGGTCACTAAAACGTTTCTGAAGGTTTCTGAAAAGTAGACTAAGATGGTAATGTGAATCCGAGAAACGAATTCACACGGCTTTTCATGGCTGTCGCAACTGGAGCCATATTCAAACTGCTCTTTGCATGCAAAGAAATCGATGAAGCCGATCACGTATCACGGCAAGTCCACTGCGTGTTTTCACCCAGGGTTCACAGTTTCATTGATCCACTGGGCTCGACTCAATTATTCAGACAGCATGGTGCCCGGTGACAGCCGAGAGCACATGATCAGACTAGAATGTGAGCTAATTTCAGTTAATGATTTTTAGCGGTCGCTCACATGTGAGGATATAGTGGTGATATACCTCAAGGCCATGCAAGCATAGGCTACCAGGACAAACGATTAATTATATAAGATGCTCATAGTCAATATATGATGAAAAGTTGCCATTTCTCACAGAGAGGCAGGCTGAACGCCAATAGACACTCAACTGAAAGTCCAAAACCAGTATACAAAACTTGCTCGTACATAGTGCAAAGAGTTTGAATAGGTAAACTGAACATGAACGGTTAAGTCTCACCTGCATCAACTGAATGACCCAGTACACATGAAGGATCAACTTGTCTCACTTCCCTACAATACAGTGTAATTTTCTGGGTCTTACCACTTAACAAGGTGAACGATTCGCCAACTCATTCAGTCGCGTTAGAGATGAAATACACAGTAAGGTGATATTTTCTGGTCAAAAGTGCGTACTTCGGTCCGAAAGAGAAAACACGATCCGTGGAAACGATCAGTGGAATTTCAGGAGGAAGTCAAGAGTGTGAGGAATATCCAATGTTTAACTATATGTGAAAGGCTATTAGACAGTTCTCATGTACCCAGAGTGCACATCAGTCAGGGAGAGGATGTGACAAGCTTTAATTCCAGAGGTTGGTTCCTATCTGAATCTCCAGAACACCTGCGTGAGTATGATACAACACAGGAAACATTTATACAACTTGTAAAATTGATTACTACAACACAAATATACAGATAAGCACAACATGAAGACAAAAGAAACAGATCATACGACGACGTTCTAAGATTGTTGTTTTGACTGATACTTATTCCGCACGATGCTAAATGGTTTCAATATATACGGATGCACGGTCATATGTCGCATACTCCAAAACTGAGTAGCAGTACACCAGCAGTAAACAGCTGAACTGGGGCTGAAGTATGTGGAGTGTGGGTACTCGTTTACATTAAGCAGAGTAGTTTATTAGTATGGGCAAAGGAGAGACTCAAAATAAAAGTGATCGGTAGGCAAGACTAAAAATTGGTGTAAGTGAGAAGGTACACATGTTTTACAAACAGAAATGTGCCAGAACACAGTTCCGACAGATGCACCACAAAAAGTAACACGGGTGCACCACCACCGAGGTCAGTCTTACAGTTCGCATGCTCAATAACACGTGGGGAGAGTGCGAGCGACAGAATATTGAACTTGAGTGCGAGTAACGGATACAAGCGCCTATCCACATACATATACACACGTATCAATACAGAAACCAAGCACCGATCCACACGCGCGGCCTTCAAATAATAGGTGCGAGAGCAACACGAACGGATACAACCACTCAGCGTACGTACAAGTGAGACGTCGTCATAAGCAGACACACAGTTCAAGCTGGTAGGACAAAAGGCAACGACGAAGAACAGACCGGTCGATCAGTTGTGTCCACACGACACGATGAGCACGTGTTCAGCCAGAACAGAGCAAACGTGCATGCGCACGGACAAACGAGCAAGTGAGTGTATATTTGGTGTGAACAGATTGAGAACCACATCACATACGAACTCTGATGCCAAAATCACCAAGCATTTTCATGAACTGAGACGAGTACGGATGAAACATAAACAGAATGAATCGGATCGCGTGCTGGTACTTACAGCTTGCATCTACAAAGTAAGGTTCAAATGAAGAAATATTAGTCGGCGGTTTACAACACAGAAGTCTGGTGCATCACACAAAGAACACCAAACAGGTGCGTGCGATTGCCACTGGATGGGAGGCTGGACAGCCGAGGCGCCTGTGAGAGTGCGGCATGCCATGGTGGCTATCCCGGTGCAGAGTGAGGGAGAAGATACCTGAAGAAGTGACTCACCTGAGTTTGGATACGATTCACACCACGGACCCACAGGATCTTTCCACCCAAACTTATATCACTTGGAGCTGGTAGCTGACCGACCACATCAGATTCCTGTTCATCCTCATCTTCGAACGTCTCCTCGTCACCTTTTTCCATATCGACCGCCGGACCAGTGGTTAGTCGGCGTTTGCGACACGTACACTTCGGTATGATCGCGTTCGGCACAGTCGTTATTACCTATTGGGTTGGGGAAGTACAAGACCGCCACGAAATACATCGTGAGAAATGAATCCTTGAACAGATGAGTAGAATACAGTCATCATGATCGAGCTTAGCCTCAAGAGAAATTAAGATAGAACGTGCCTGAAAACTACAAATGCTTATTATGAATCCGGTAAATCCGAAAGCATAAAATAATACGGATGAGTGCGATATAATTTCGCCATTGGTGGATTAATCGAGATTACAATGAGTCATTTATAAGGAGAGAGCTGTACCATTTGCCTACTAGCAAACACTAGACAATATGTGTCTGATAACTGAACAGAATAATTCCAGTTGTGTATTTCAAATTGACACGGTGTTGTTAAAACCATACAGCTGACTCAATATGCCGGACACTGAGATAAATCGTTGAGAGTGAATCGTGGATGATTGCACCATGTTGCGTTCGAACATGCTCATCAGCTGACGGGTTCGAATGTCAAGGTGCACAGTACCGAGTACCTTTCAGCAGGTACGACTGAATATTTTCGATGGAGTACATATTAACACATGCTGCGTAGAAGGGAGGAACAAACTGGAAAGGTTCGGAGGATATGGAAAGCTACATTGTCAAACCCAGTCATCACTGAACAATGCCAATGAGCATACTTAAAAAACAACTATAAATGTTATCGAAAAATATCGCAAAAACGAAACCAACACCCGTAGAGACCAGCCGAGTGTAGTGTGTACCCTTCAGATTGTTCGTCAGACAGTCGTCAAGTTTAGTCAGTAAGTGGTAACAACACACAGCAAGAGCAAACATTCAACTATCCGCCTCATCGTCATCATCACCATAGACAGCCATATATCAGTGGTCCTCACTGAAGCTTAAAAGCCAATGCGCCAGTTTATGCAATTGGAAAAGTGGTGCATTTTATGGCACGCTGAATAGAACGGTATGGTGATATCGCATGATGCGAACCTCAACGGCAAAGATGATGGGACAGAGTGCACGCAAACGGTAAATAACTTATTTTTCTACAACATATGTGGCAAAAAGTTGACGTTTTCTTGATGCCTTTATAACTATCTATACAAATTGGATACATATCCTCTTCCATTCGGGCCTAAATCGATTACAGCAGTTAAATATCATCAGCAACGAAATGCCTCGCATACACGAGTTGCCAAAATAATGTGCAAACGACACTTCAGTGGTTACACCCGAAAAAATCTACGACGGCGTATGAGTCATTGTTACAACAGTTATTCATGATCAACATCATCATCATCACCAACATCATCACAGAAGGCAATATATCAGTGGTTCATATTGATGCTTAACTGCCATACGACTCCGAAGAAAGAAAAAAAAGAATGAAGGAAGAGGAGGGAAAGGGACTTGACCACCAAGAAATAATTCAGTCTACATTCAAACATTTAGCATCAAGGTGCCTACATCATGCAAACAAACAACCAAGGTGTAAGTAATGGACAACAATATACTAGCGGATACAAAACCATGAAGAAGAAAATCAAACTCTGTATAGTAAGAGGAAAACAAACAGAAAGGGATAGGGACGGACCTAACTACGAAAAACAGCTACGTTTATATCCAAACAGTCAACAACAAGGTGATTACATCTTACAAACAAACAACCGAACTGTAAGTGGAGGTAAAATATCGTCAGCAAG
>JTDE01001366.1:89245-141934 GCA_014338405.1 Paragonimus skrjabini miyazakii | reverse complement strand
GTTGCTAGAAACCGAAATTTGTCTCCCTATAAACTCAGGCAAGTCGTTGAAAGAAGGGTCCCGACCATTGTTTATGATACCTCTGTCCATCTCTCTTGCATGGACCAAGGGAATCTATTTACTATATGCAGAAGGTTGGCTGGGAAATTTACCGCAAGCGGTTGATGCGATCATGGTAGTGTCAACTGACATCTGTTCGTCTAAGTGGATAAGCGTTGCAGGCCCTCAACGTTTCCCATGACGAGCCTTGGGCCGTTAAGCACGTCCTTGTTGACAGTCTGAATAATTTCCTAGGGCCTTCCAAACCGCTACCCCAATATTTCGGCTGGCTGAGTAAATCCTGTTTCGCTAGGCTGTACTACGGAATGTTCGACAGTTGCATTCAGCTCGACCCTTAGAACAATAAATCTGGTGTGCCTCTTCGGTCCTTTGTCACTTAATCCAAACTGAAAATGTTGTATGAGACAATGACATTTTGAGGGTGACCCTTCACAAGGGTTTCAGTTGGAAGTTTGGCAAGCCCACACTGATAACCAAGTTGCGCATGCGTTTCTGTATAGAACTCCCTTGGAACCCACAAGTCTGAGGCCCATTTGACGGGCTAGCCTGGATAATATTTGCACCAGTCCTCTTAGGAGGCCCCTCAGTCTCAGTAAGCACGGACCTTTCCTTCATCCTTTTAGGAACTTCTGCTGTGTCCTCATTAACTCTAACTTCAATTACTTTAGACGCAGCTCTTCTTCAAGAAGCCTGTCGTTCGTCACCGAGTGTGTTGGAAATGACCAGACAGATTAATACCCAGTCTGTATTCACTATCGAAAACAAATCGACAATGAAAAGCAAGGATTCAGCGCGTCGACCCTAGTGTATCTGTATGGATCCTGAAAAGTACAGTGTACAGAGAAAGCATATCAGGCTAGCGAGGCGCGGAGCAGGTTGTGATTGTAGCCCCGTGAAGGACATTACAAAAAGGATGGCTTGACTAAAACAAAAGTAGGTAAAAACCAAAATCATCAACAATGTTCAAGCGAATGCGACTATCAAAAATATCATTTATTATAGTCGCTACAAGTGTTGCTCAGGTGGTCACCGAATTAAGGAGTTTGGATGCATACTCCGTTTTCTCAGGTGGGGCAGCCACCGTCTCAACAGCTATCCCTGGGCATGGTCCATCCTTAGCTCTAAGGACCCCAAGCATTGCACTTTCATACGAAACAGCAGACAATTCATCATTCCTAAACAAGTCTTGGTGAACATCATGGAAAACTTTGGAATAAAATTGTATAGACAAAGACTGAACTGAGATAGAAACAGAGAGAACATTCAAAGGTGTTTTGTTACCAGCGTTAATGTGGGTTACCTGGGGATCAGCGAGTAATTGATGGAGATAGGGAACGGGATTATTCAATGCATACAGGGGCACAGAAGGCACGTCCAACGATACGACTGTCCTCGGGAAAGATTAAGATGACTGGTAACCATGAGAACGGCTCTGTGCATCACGTGCCATAAATTTGATCCGCTTGGCCATAGCAAGTGCAAACCAATGGCCTTCGGCCAATGGGCAAGTAAATTCGACCCCCACGGAAATGGATTTTTAAACACTGTTGTTATCAGACGTCTAGTGGTTGTTCGAGCGACGCTTAGTCTGCTCGCAACGTCCACCCATGGACTGGAGCTAAAATAGTGGCGCCTGTAAGTAGCGAGCGTCTACAAATTCTGAGTCCGCTGAGCAACCGACTCCAATAAAAGAGAAGACGGTCGTATAGGCGAGCTTCCTGTCAATAACGTGCTATGGTGCCAAAAAAGCATCGAAAGTAACAACAAACGTCCATATAGAATCTACCCACTTTATAAGCCCTGAGATCAATTATTTAAGTGAATGCGACAAAGTACAACGGTCTTGTGATGGCGGAGCGATAAAGCGGAAATGAAACCAGGGCGCACGTAAACAGAGGCCCAACTGTTGGGAGTAAGGATAAAAAATCGCGTGAAAACAAGTTTTGACAAGTAAACGCTTTTAAACCATAGTAGAATATCGAGATAAACGTTCATGGGAGGAATGATTTTCCACGCACTTCTACAAAGCCTTCGTATGTAAGAAGAAGAAGATCAACGAGAAAGAAATAGCAGAAGACAGAGTGTGGTCACTGACCTTCAATAGAACATATGACAATCGTCAAACACTTAAGGTAGGTATCTACCTCAGTAACCTCAAAATACGAACATTACATGTAATAAAATGATACCTTATGTTTCCGAAAGGGACCGACTGGAAAGTCGATGGGAGTGCGACAGTTGCGATCAGTTCTGGGCGATGTTCAATCTATATGAAAATCAAAATCCCCCACTACCCAGCAGTAATAAAATACCCCTCAACAAGTCAATGATTTTTGTGATTTCAACTTGGAGAGAAGTCCTAGTCGAGGGGTCACTGATTGACATTGAGTGACAGACAGTAACTGTGTCTCCTCTCGAGGCGATCAGGCAACCTGATCATTACTCACAGGCAAAAATGGTCGATAATTCGGTTGATATTTCGGTCGTGCCTAATGTGGGGTCAATGGCGCAGTGGTAAACATGGTTGCTTCATGAACAACGTGTCCGTGGTTCCAGTCCCGGCAGTGGCGAGGATATGAACTACTGATACTCTTTAATGAGAGCGAAACTCGAGTCTGGTGCTTTTGCTGTTCGGGGGGGGCCGACTGGAAAGTCTATGGGAATGTGACAGCTGCAATCATTTCTAGGTGATGTTCAATCTATAGAAAATCAAAATCGTCTACTAATCAGTACTACGTTATCCGATAACCACCAACAGCGAATGTTCTTGTTTTAAAAAACATCAGTAAAGCAATAGTATGGATGGTCAGTGGCAGCGAAGAAATATGAATTGTAACAGGCAGGCCAGATGTTCTGGCTTCGTCTACCTGTAACACTCGCAAACCAACTTTGAGCAGCGTGGAGACACCGGGGGACAGCGTTCTTCTGAAGTAAGGGTTCCAATGATAGCCATGTGGAAGGAGACAATATAAACAAGCATGAACCAAAGGCCCAATAAGAAATGCACACGACTTACATAACCAAAAACAGAAGTGAGGCCAAGAACACGGCAGCACCATACGTTGAAACATTTCGAATAACCCGCGCGAATAGTTTGATCAATAATGCACCCCTACAAGATGTAAAAAAAAAATAACAACTTTAAAAGTGATGCACCTTTCTAAATCGAATGATTCAGGAATTCCTCTTTTTATTAGTGCGGCAACGGCTCTTGTTCGTATGTCACTTTTACTTTTGGCGCTATCCGTGCACGTCCGAGATGGTGGGTTTCTTCGTCGTTTAATGTCATGTTGTCTTATAGGATCTGATGCTACCTGAGAAATTCCAGCATATTTTGAGAGTGATGAACACAAACATCGATGGTCAGAGGAAAATTATGTATGCTATATGCGCCATCAAAGGTGTTGGCCGCCGTTATGCGAACGTGGTGTGCAAGAAAGCTGACATCGATGTAAACAAAAGAGCGGGAGAGTTAACGGATGATGAAGTCGATAAACTTGTTACTGTAATGGCCAATCCACGTCAGTACAAAATCCCCGCTTGGTTCCTAAACAGACAGCGTGATGTCGACGATGGTAAAAATGTACAACTTATGTCAGCACCGCTTGAGACGAAACTACGCGAGGACTTAGAGCGTCTGAAGCGAATCCGTGCTCACAGAGGTCTTCGACATTACTGGGGGTGAGTTATTTAAGTATGTTTGGGCCGTTCGTCTTGGTTTTCATGCCACCCATGGACATCGACTTCAAGATGCAGTGCTTGTTTAAGTCTTTTGAGCAGTTTCTAGTCATAGCACAGCTCACAGTATTACATTGTGCTGTAAATGTTTCGATTAGTTCTTACTTGACTCTTGCAACGTCGAAAAGCTTGTGGTGCGTGCTCAAGAAATTAGCTGTCGGCTTCGATCTCTCCGGAATTCATCAAAATGCAAGTTATCTTTAAAGTTTCATGAGGAAATAGAACTCGAGCTGCGGTTTGTCACTGTATGTGGACCGCAACACCATTTTTCATCTGGAATTTCGCATGTGTTTTAAGTCCCGGGTAGTGATTATGAGTTAATTATTATAGCTGCAGCCCCTGCCACTGTGTGAGTGCGCCCGGACAACGGTTGACCGATAACAGTTTATTCAGTGTAACGGAGAAACATACTTTTCAAAAGCTTGGTGTGTCGTTGGCTACGTCTGTTGCACCCACATCGTAACCTATTCAGACAATGTCTGGCGCCGTAAGAAAGACATTAATGTTAATGTCTTGCCCACCGCGCCTTAGGGCCAGGCGACTCTATCACAACGAAACTGGACATTGACGTAGTGTGATGGCTTACGCATCTCGATGACCTATTGGACCAAACTGGACGTTGTGGTCACCACGCCGATAGTCACTCATACCGGGCAGGCCAATAGGTAGAGGTCTGACTAACCAGTCTCCTGGTCCTCCAGGTTGGGATTGGAAGAAAGTTGGCATCTTTTTCGGAAAAACGTACCAGTTCTAGTACACTACCACCCACCCGCTGCTTTGCGGTACAGGCTTTTGAGCCAAAGGCTTTGGTTGAGAACCCTAATCATTCTGTCCAGGTCTGGGCGTCCTGGCACTATCTCAGCTCACACACTACCGTGAATAATCACTACACAAAAAATTCCATACTGCATCGGCCGTCTCGCAGTATAAACCAAATGGCCCTATCTACTGCATATAGCAGAGTGGATAGGCGAAAACCTGCTACTGTTGACTCGTTCACTGCTGTTCTATCAAATTTAGCTCTCAGACCCACACCGACCTCCATTTCTGATAATTGCTCTACAGAACCGGTAAGTTCCGTCTCTTGCCATTTAGCTTTATGCCTCCCTTGTCCCTTGCTTAGGCCTAGAATGCGAATTAATATAAGTGCCTTCAACGTTCGCACGCTAAAACAGATAGGTCAACAGGCCGCTCTCGCACGAACGTTAGACTCGTTGTATGTCGATGTCTGCTGTATCCCGAAGACTAGAATCCAGGTCAGTAATCAGCGTATGGAACTAACAGCACCCGCATTGTCTACCCCATATTGGTTATACACTTCGGGTGACTTCACAGCCACCGTTACAGGTCAGGCTGGAGTTAGTATAATCCTCAGCACGACGGTCACAGCCGCACTAGTAGATTGGATTCCTGTTATCTGTAGACTGCTGTCCGCTTGGCGGGTTCTGTTAAAGTCAGCTCTAGACGCAAGACTCAGAAATTTACTCATTGTGTCTGCTTACGCTCCTGCTGACTGTAGTGACGTCGGCGTCAAGGGCTCATTTTACTCAGATCTGGCCGCTCTCCTTCGGTCGACACGTGGCACTGATATAGTCGTTCTGGCCGGAGATATGAATGCCCAGGTCGGCCGCCTTGGTGAGGCCGAATCTCGTTTAGGTGGTAGTCTTGGGATAGCGTCACATCGGTCAGGTAGTGGTGAGCGATTGTTGCAGCTGTGCGCTGAGAATAAGCCCTTTTTAGCCAGCACTAGTTTTAGGCGTCGCGCACGTCCATGCTGTACTTGGCACCCGCCTTCTCTGAATCAAGCCTGGCCTCAGGTGGACCACATAGGTGTTGGTTATAGATGCCGGGGTTCCATTCAAGACTCGTTCTTACTGGAGCACATACTTAGATTCAGATCATGCATTGATACATTGTCGTTTTCTTCTTACTTTTGCTGGACAACGACCCCACCGACAGCAGCAATTAGTTGTGGAGAAACTGGCCTTATGATCAGTAAAGCATAAGTACCAAACCAGCTTAGACAGCTGCCTTAGTGGTACTCACTCCTATGATCCTAATAGCTGTTGGACTCAAATCTCACAGGCAGTTTATGAAACAGTTACTGTAGCATGTGGCACAGGGGTACATGGGCTAAACAAACATTGGATCTCAGAGAAATCCCTGGAGTTGTTAGAAGCCAGACGGAAGGTTCGTCCTGGTAGTTCACATAACAAGTCTAGAAGAGATATCCGTAGGAAACTGAAACGTAGTCTAAAGGCTGATCGTGAGGCTTGGTTAGTGGAGAAAGTTAAGGAAATGGAAACCACTTTTGCCTCAGGGAACACTGGCAAACTCCTTAGGCTTATCCGTGCCACTGGTCTCAGGCGACCGTCTGTCAGTAAAGTTATCCGCGAGGCAGATGGCATGTTAATCTATAATAAATCCAGAAGGTTAACGCTAGGCGGAACACTGAGGGTAAATTTAGCTGGCCTCCTGCTTCTATTATGTTGCCCCCACAAACTTGTGATGTAGCACTCTGATCGGTAGATTTGGAACCACCCACTGAGACAGGTTCGCAATTGCCTTCCGGCTCACACTCGCAATAGGGCTGCTGTCCCAGATGATCTCGAGCCAGCACTTCACAAAAAAGGTGGAGAGACGTTAGTAAACGCCTCGACTCAGTTGTTTAGCCTTGTGTGGACGACGGAAACCACCCCTCCGTGCTGGGGGTCACTGTAGAAAACCATAGAGGGATTAGTTTGACCCCAGTCATTTCAAGGGTTCTGGCGTCCATTATACTTCGTCGTCTAACTGCAGTTCGGGAGGTAAACATTAGGGATGAATAGGCAGGGTTTCGTCCTGGCCGGGGTTGTATAAATCACATTTTTATCCTTCGTCAAATTCGGAAGCAGCGTCATGTGTACCGCCGGCCAACAATCGCCGTATTTCTCGACTTTAATGGTGCGTTCGATTCGGTGGATCTATCTACACTCTTAGATTCGTTTAAATGCAGGAGTGTACCGATTAAGTACTGTCGGCGCTTTATTCCCATACTTCAGCTCAGGTTAGGGTTTACGGTGAACTGTCTGACAGTTTCAGCACCATGAGCGGCGCTCGTCAAGGCTGTCCTCTTTCATCATTTTTGTTCAATTTCATCATAAACGATATAATGGAGGATTGTCTCTGGCACTCATAAGATACCGGCGTCGATCTCCTACCTGGTGGAAGACTGACTAATCTTGATTATGCTGACGACAAGGTGTTGCTGTTTGACAACTTTCAAGCGGCACAAATAACGCTAAACGCTATTTCGCGTTCCGCTAAATACTTCGGAATGCGCTTTGCAGCCTCGAAATGCAAAATGCTTCTGCAAGATTGCTGTGATTAGGTAGATTTAAGGTTAGGTAACGAAGCCATGGAGGTTGTTGACCGATTTGTGTACCTTGGAAGCTGCATTAGCGACGGCAATGGAAGTGTAGGGAATGAAATAAAAGCGCGTATTTCCAAGGCGAAAGAAAGATATTTCTCTGAAACTTAAAATCGTGTATATCAGACGTTTATATCAGTGAGGGCTGTATTACGTTACGGCAGCGAAACCTGGCCGCTCAGGGTAGAAGACGTGAACCGCCTCCAGGTATTTGACCACCGATATCTGCGTTCAGTTGCTCGTATGAATAACGAGGAGGTTAGGAAGCGGGTATTTGGCACTGATTGGCAAACGAGTTCTTTCGTTCAGTCCTTACATTTGCACAGACTTAGATGGTTAGGTCATCTACTAAGGATGCCAGCTAGTTGTCTGCCACACCGAGCACTTTGCCGACACTGCGATCGATTGGCGCAAGGTGTGAGGTGAACAGATGATGATCTGGCGTAGACAAATGAAGTCGTTCACAAAGAGGTTGGCCATTGTAGGTCGGATTCGTCTTCCTGGCTGGAGCTCTAGCAACTTACAGAGTCGGTGGATTGAGACGTCAGGTGAGATGGCGGCTAACCGAGCCAAGTGGCGTGAAAGTTGTCGTTTTTTGGCCGAGTTGTCTGTGAAATGAGTGCGTTTAATGACGAAGCAGTGAAAGCCGTAAAGAAGCTGTCTTGCTGATGACGCCTTACTTTCACATACAGCTCGGTTGTTTGTTTACAAGGTGCAGATACCTTGTATGTTTACATATAGGCGTAGCTGTTTTTCATTATTCAGGTCCCCTTCCTGTCTCCTTTTTTCTTCTATCTTCCTATGTAGTTCTTTTTCTTCTTCGTGGTTGTGTGGCAGTTAAGCATAAGTGTGATCCACGGATGTATTGCTGTCTTTGATGATGATGACGGCTAGGCAGTCTCCTCACCGCCGGATGGCGCAGATCTCGCGGCTGGTCTGCATGTGCTTCTAGAGAGGATTTTTCCAATGTCGTCAAGACCACCTTCTGTAGTCGGTCGCAGTTAAGATGTCATAAAATCGCTACTTTTACTTGAGATGTGAACCTTTATGCAATAAGGTAGACATAGTCGGCGTCCATGCCTTCTGGCTTATTTGCGGAACATGACATGTTGAAGCGTCAGCTATTAGTAGATTTCCTCTTCACACGTCACGTCTGTGCATAATAGCTTGTGTGCAACAGAACCTCCAAACCTCGGACGTCTAAAGGTAGCACTGTCACCACATTCGTACTTAATGCAATATTTTTTCTCGTTGATCTTGTTGGCTCGGACGCCTAGTTGGTTCGTACAGTCTCATTGTGGAACCAGAGACCTACTCTAAGGGCAGAGAAAAGCTTAGAATAACTTGCATTGAAACAAAGTAATCGAAGATGAAACTTATCTCGATATGTTGTGCAAGGATTTTCACTTCGCCACAGGATGGCGCGAATAGGTATTCAGGTTGTGACTAGTTTCTACGCAAGCGCTGTCGACTTCTGTTTGGTGTAATATGCAGGTGTCGGTAAATGTACAACGAATTCTTATTAAGACCCCTACTGTTGGTTTGCGTTGAGTTAACGGGGAGCCATCACCGTCAGTCATCTCATGATTGGTTATTGAGATTGTTTATCGGCTGCGTGTTCCAATTTACACTCAAACAATCCTGCTTCCATTAGGGGTTCGCAAGATGACGTTCACGTGTAGGCGCCTTGATGTTGTATGTTTGAATGTAGACGTAGCTATGTTTAGCGGTTAGGTCCTCTACCCTCTTCTTTTTTTCTCTCTTCCTAAACAGGGTTTGTTTCTTCTTCATGGTTGTTTGGCAGTTAAGCATCAGTGTGAACCACTGATGTATTGCTGTCTATGTATGTATGTATGTTCCGTAAGAACGTTACCAAGCTTCGTAGTCCGACTTGACGGGGACGGCGATCCGAAGTTGCCTGTAAGTAATCGCTCGTATGGTTTGGTGTCCGTAGTTGTTTATTACAGGAACTTCCTAAGATAGGGTAGGTTTATGTCAGGCTCCTAACCAGCAGCTTCGAGGTATTTTTCTCAAAAGCCTGACGTAGCGTAGTCTACACCTGGTATGCCCGTCTAACTAAAATGAGGCATCAGTACTCTATTCCGCGCAGTCAGGTCAGTCATCCCTATCTGTCAAATCGTTCCTTAAATGGTTCATAATCTATTTGTTGTTTCACAGATTTTAGAGTCTGACTGATTCAGTTTCGCAGGTGGACGCACTTCCGCAACATAAGCTACCGGGATCATCATCAAATCGATCAAATCATAGACAGCAATACATCAGTGGTTCACACTGATGCTTAACTGCCACACAACCATGAAGAAGAAACAAACCTTGTTTAGGAAGAGAAAAAAGAGAGGTTAGGGGACCTAACCGCTAAAAATAGCTACGTCTACATTCAAACATACAACATCAAGGCGCCTACACCTTGCAAACAAACAACCAAGCTGTAAGTGAAATTAAGGCGTCATCAGCAAGACAGCTACCGGGATGCATCAGAAGCTATCGTTCTCTCGTCAGAGACATTAATCCATTTCAATCTGTCTCTTTGTCTACTTCACTGATATCTCGGTAAGTTTTAGCTTCTTGAATGTCTGCACTTTCCGTCAAATAGGTCGCCAATCTGCCCCGGTAAGTGTTCTCATGGATCATGAGGTACCTCCGTGAGATGTGAATCTACGATTCTAGCGCGGTTGTTCACTAGAGGTCAACTTCGAAGGAGTCTGACCGAGTACACTCTCAAAGTCTTGAGTGACTGAGGCTGAACGTTGCTGCCAAGCGCTAGTGGACATCGCACGTATTCTGATGCAAAGTTCTTTGTCTTATACGTTGGTCCCTCTGGTGATGCATATTAGGAAAGCATTGTTTTCTTCGTATCATCGTACGCCCCAGCAGGTTGTGATTCAAGTGCTTTTGTGAATGCGTTCTGCGATGCCTATATCGACGTGAATGAGACCAAACACGCAGACCTTATAAATATTAGCAGTCTATCCGAATGCTCTATTTCCAGAAAATCAGCCGCTGGATAGTGCAACAGAGTAAATTTTAGTAAATACACGCAGATAACTGCAAGTGAGAAATTTTATCACTTCACGGTTGTAGTTCAGTAGATGGACTGTTAAAAAGGATTATCATCGTCATCATAGCAGTACATCGGTGGTTCTGACTGATACTCAGCTGCTATACGACCTTAAAAAAAGATCAAGTTCTAGCTTTAAAAAAAGGATGGGGTCTAACTACAAATAAACGACTACGTTTATACTTAGAACACAAACAAACAGCGGAGCAAGTAATGGAGTGGTAAATGAAAGTGAGGCGCCGTCAGCAAGATAGCTTTCTAACGGTTTTCATTGCACCGCATCGTTAAGTACACTTAATTCGCAGACAACTCGGTCAAACGGTGACTGCATTCACGCCACTGAGCCCGACTGACCGTTATTTCACTTAACATTTCCAGTCACCGACTCTGAGTTGCAAAGTTTTCAGCTCGGGAGGTATACCCGGTCTACAGTGGCCAACCTCTTGGTGAACGGCTTGAGTTCTCTACGTCAGGTCATCGTCCGTCCACCTTGCCAGACGGATGCGGCATCGGCAAGCAGTTTTCCGTTTAGCATTCATAGTACGTGGTCTAGCCGTCTAAGTTTGTGCAAACTTGAAGATTGGAAAAAAATCGCGTGGCAGTCAGCATCAAATATCCGTTTCCTACCCTTGTAAACAATTAAGCTCAGTTTCGCAAATCAGTGATTTTGGGTCAAAAATTGAAAATTGCATAGTCCGTGTGATAGGCCTTATCTATTTAACCGTTTGTTTGTTAGAGATAAATAGAAAACGTAACTGAATGACTAACCTAAAGGTGAAGCAAATGCAAAGTATAACTGTTCTCTTCCAAGAAATATGAGTGGAATTTTAATGTTAGATCAGAAGGGGACGTTGCATGTGTACAATAAGTGAATACAGTATACGGTGGAGTGACAATGCGCAGCAGATTGTCGCGTTTCTATTTATCATTCTGTGTGAATGGTTATGTTCTTGTTGTTTGATTAATGTTTTTAGGTATTTTGGATGAAGGCTATCTGTGTATCAATTGAGGGATATTGTTGATTTTATGTGATAAAGACATGATCATAGGGTACGAATATTGCTTTCTTGTTCGCAGATGTTTCTTGCAACAGCTTCCCAGACATGACTTTTGGGGGAGGGGGCAATTGATAAACAGAAATTGCCATTATAAAACGCATGTAGGTATATTGTGGGTATTAAGGTAGTTCTTCCTCTTCGGCGAGTAGATCATAGTTTGATTGTGTGATATTCTTTTCCGAGAAAACTAGCTCAGGCTTGGTGAGCCCCCTCGAGAGAGTTGTTCCAGAAGTCGACTTCAGGTTATATGGGAACAGTCATGAGGCGTAACATTAGTCGCAGTACACAAGAATAATCTGGCGGAGTCAAATACATCAAGAAGAACAAAGTCCCACTAATTGATAGCCAGGTTACGGGATGTTAGACCAAGCAACGCGGTTTTTCAGCGCATTCCGTTTCAACATCCTACTTGACCACTACCCTGAGGGTTGCAAGGTGTCGTCCTGCCTATCGCGCCTCCATTTTTCTTGGAAAATCTAGTGGACACTAGTCGATATAAAACATACCGCGGTCAAACTGAATGTATGATAGAGTACCAAGCAGTGAAAACAGCAGGAAAAAACACTTAGTTGTCTCGCTGGTCTGACCGGAACATACGACAGCAAAAGGTGGTCGTAACTGTTCATCAGCTGATAAGAAACGGTTGCCGGTCACTGAAGTGGAGAAACTCCTAACAGCAGTTGAAAGTCTTCCAGACAGTCAAGTGACCCTCATGAGCTCGCTCCGAACTTTAGATCATGTGGTGACGACACTTCGAACTCATCCCAGAAGGGGTAGGTTTTTGTGCGCATGAAGTGCATCTACCGAGAAACATTTGGATAACAAAGCGGTTTGTGTAGTTCATTTAGGCCATTGTTTGTTAATTGCGCCCCCCAACAATTACGAGAAAGTGCGTCTGCCATTCGATTAACTTTACCAGGTCGGTACATAAGATCGAACTTAAATGGCTGCGGTTTTAACTTTCAACGTTCAACTTCGCCATCGAGACAGCTGTCCATAGAGTCCGATACTGCTTACAAAACGACCTTATCAAGCGCGTATCTGTCCGATACTTCAAGACCCGTTGCGGGGAAATAATCGTGGTCAGTACATCATCTAGCGGATCGGAATCCTACCTGTTCTTCGCGCACCGTTTTCTTTGGGCCTAGTAAACCGCTCAGTGCCCATTGGTGATTTCTGCTCAAAGTATCCTGAATTGATGCCCTTGTGGTTGTTACACAGACCGCGAACCCCCTGTGTTAAAACGGGGACAGTTGTGCATCACTTACAAGGTATCTCTTCAGTTCTCCAGATCGCCTGAAGGGAGTTTGCCAGTTCTGTTATCATCCTCTTCCCATCATTCATGAAACGATGAGGATAGCGAATGTGTTTTTTCTCGTGATTGGGATGCACGGGGCACTCTCAGTGCCATACAGCAAGATAGTAACCATATTTGAAGTTGGTGCTCGGAATATCGTAACCGCGAGACGTATACATTTACAAAAGTTTTTTGTGGTTAATGTATTCTGCGGGACTGCTACTTTGGATTAAATCGACAGAGTTGAACAGTTAAACTGTTTGTCAGTATGATAGTGTTTGGATGTTCAGTTTGCTTTAAAAAGCCGACGAATTAATGAGACGCATCTGAACGACTTTCCGTCGTGGCGCACATCGGCATCTTGAATACCTCACTTTTTTGATATACGTCTGTAGGCTTTAACCGATGTACTACTTCCGACAGCGCGAAAACGACTGCTCGAGTAAGCCTTGCTATGCGTTGTAACTGAGTACGACCCTACCCTAAGGTGATCACGATGTTCAGCTTCGGCATCGCAAAGCATCTTGGAAAGAGAACGTGTGAATTAATAGTCACCTAAAAGTGAGCTCAAGTGAATAACCATCTTAAACTCACAGATTCCCATTTTAAGCTGCAGACCTCGGAGTGTCCACCAAAGCAGCTTGCTGACTTACCGACGAACACGGACATTAAGGACGTCAGTTTTTACTGATTGCCTTGGCTTCAGGAAGCAATTGCCACTCCGTAGTGCGAGCAGAGCAAATGATTTGGAGGCAAGGTAGAGTAGGGAATTGGTGGTGAGTGAGTAGGTCATCGTACGGGCAGTGATATCTTCGGGTACCTTCCGGTCGTTTATGTTTCACCCCGGATCCGATTAAAGCAGTTGATCTGCGAAATAAGATGAGATTATAAGGGTTGTAGTGGAGTCCTGCGTAGCCCGACGGCGCAGTGCATTAGGTAGTGCTGTTTTATTATCGTTTTTATTTTTTCAAAGCAGCACTAGGTTTTTTGATGCTTGGGATGATTCGTCGGTAGTCGCGCTCAACTGTTAGGTGGTCAGTATTTTCTTTCATGGGACTTACTCTTCTAGCCCTTTTCTCCTGTTCGGAAAATAGCGGTGCATTAATGTAGCGCTGTGCCTGTTTCAGTTCCCTTCAAACTGGTGCGATATAAGACAAAACTTGGTGGCAAGTTTTGGTGACATGTTACATTAGTACAAAATCATTTATAGCCACTGTTCGGTTAGTTGGTGATTATAGAAAAGACAGTCGTAGCGGTTTTGAGAAGTGGGGGCAGAATCATCCTACGTTGTAGATGATAGACCGGACGACACAGGAACAACTTTGAGAACGAGATAGTCAAGTTTCTTCTTATGGTTCAAAGCCGTGAAGAGCGCGTAGTCTCCACAATAGAGGAAAAGATTACTTGACTATGGGATTGTACTCTAAACATAAAGCTCTGCTCTATGCTGTACTCTGTGCGTCATCATCTGAGCACACAGTTAGTGGCAGAGCCTTACGAGTGTCCTTCGTGTGACTGTTTGACGTGGCTTATCTGGCAATATTACACTTGATAAAACCGATACGGTGCAACAAACCTGTTCAGTGCAATACATCTATATGATCTCACTTCATATCCCCAACACTAACCACGTCTCCTAGCTTGAGGTGACACCACTATCCCTGTAGCCACTTAGACGCGACTTTCACCTGTAAATTTAACATTTTTGGCACGAATTGATGCTTCAGATTGTAGAACAGTGCTACGGTCTTAGAAATACGTGTTCCAGTTACACTTCCAAAACTCCCGTCACTCTGGATACAAATCTTTAAGCAAACAAATTGTTCAACAACCTCTGTTGACCGTCGTTGTTGCCGTTTCAAGGCAACAAATTTTACTTTGCAGTTGCACAGTGCATCCAACTGTACCGGGCAGCAGTGGAGTTTATTTTACAGTCTTCCCCGTTTAAATGATCAACCGATTGTGCCACGCCATTGTTGTCCAGGTCAGTTTCCGTCCGGAATGCTACCCATCTCCTGTGAAGACCCCAGTCAGTTTTCCAGTATAATCTGTAGCGATTTTCAACAGTGATGGAAAAAATGGGCTTCGTTGATAAACGCCTAGTGTGGAATGACAATTCCCGTAACCTGGGCGGGTGTGTTCGTTTGTAGTTATTACTGAAGTCTCGCCTAGTTGTGTTGTATGAACTGCCGATCGGAATTTTCCACCCGACGTTTTGGAGCTTGTCTGTGATCTGATATTAGCTGTACCAGCAAATCTTCGTATCGCCAAAAGCAGCACCTGCTTCCAGCAGCGCTTGTGAAGTTTGGACCGTGCTCGAATTAGAATATTGGAGAGGTCAGATGACTCGGTTTGCATTGTAAGCTTGTCTAGTGGGCTTGTCTCGTCGTAGTTTGGGTTCCTTTCACGATTGCCAGTCGATGCGGTTGCTGGGACCGTCGTCCGGTATTCTGAGAACTAAGTCGATCGCATGCGTGATCATAGTCCTAGTCTATACATGTTCTCCGTCAAGATCGGCTAGCCGGGACGAAACCGTGCCAGTTATGGCTATTGAATCGATCCGACAGCTGGTCTGATCAGATGTGGAAAGTTACCAAATCAGGTGTTGCTTTGTTGTGTGCTTGAAATGAGTATTTGTTAAAGCAGTCAGTGCTCACCGCAGATCTATTACATCCGCTGGTCAGTCTTAGGGGTTTGATGCTAACTAAAGTTTACCACTCGCATAGGAATCACCGCCGTCCAACTACCCCGCATCTACGTTAATGTATCTGGTTAGTATGACAATATCGGATCTGCGTGTCGACGGTTGCAAAGCCGCTGATTCATAAAGTGCATCTTTAACGTCGTCACTACCGCAGTTTGTGAGGGCCATTAGCGGATATTACGGATGAACACATGAGGGTTTGTCCTCCCAGTATGGACGGTGCACAGTCTACTACTAATAGTCTGATTTACCGTTACAAGTTACGCTTTCTTCAAGTACTACCCACCCTGTCCTGATCAGTGACGTCGGGCAGGTGATATCTAGCAGAGGCCGATGGTGCTATACTCTACTCTTCTGTGTTTTACCAAACAGCAGACGTCAACTTTCAGTTAATTCAGCTTCTTATTTGTTTCGCTATGTGGGCATGGAGGGCGCCTTTGGGTTTTTTAAGACGCTAACCGTACACATTAAGTAACCGCCTTTCTGTGTCCCGAAGCAGATGGTATGAACTTAACACTACCTTGGTAATCCATTTTACATAGGCCAGTCATTATTTACCTATTTTACCCTAATGTCTCATACTTTTGTTGTTCAGTTTTTGTTTTCCACACTTTCCTGTTATACTCGTATGACCCTACTTAATTGCCCATATTTATTCTTCGCATACTGTGATAGCTGGACATCACTAGTTT
Organism: Paragonimus skrjabini miyazakii; assembly: GCA_014338405.1. NCBI lineage: Eukaryota > Metazoa > Platyhelminthes > Trematoda > Plagiorchiida > Troglotrematidae > Paragonimus > Paragonimus skrjabini miyazakii. The sequence goes on along the minus strand of JTDE01001366.1, from coordinate 125,897 downwards.
GTCTATGTTCAACCATTTTTACAACCATTCGGTTGTCATTTTTTGCAATTGAAAAAAAAGAAAATGTTGTTGATGATTGTCATTCGAATATCTGTTTATACTGAAGCAGCGGATTAGTATTGGATCGTCACCTTGGTTACGCGCTCAGTCGCTTGACGCAAAACCGAGAAATGAGGAGACGCGGCGGCACTGTTTATTGGATGAGTGAGACGAGACGAGACGAGACTTAAGCCACAGAAGCTCTAGATTTATAGGACAAAACGATTATCATAGATGGCCGACAGACACAAAGATAATTAAATGAGAGTCATATATGGCAGTCAGGGAGTCAGAACAACTCATTACAGGAGTCGTGAGAAGACAACGCGAGACAAAATTGTCCAGATAGCGCACAGGCGTTCGGCCGCACACTTGCAATCTGATTGGCTGAGTGGGACCATACCACCACCCACGACCATACCATCCGAGTTAGGCCGGCCGATCGACGTAACGTGACGCGTCTTGGTTGTCTGGTTAGGAGATGCCCCTCCTAACAACTAGCGATTATAGAAGCTCGTGTCTTTCTTCCGTTTGGAGGAAAGGAGCAGGGTGTATGTGGGATTAGTAGTTTTGCGAATTCATCTGGGCTGAGACTCTTCAGACCTAGACGGATGAAAGGTCCTCAGCCAAGGCATTTGATTCAGATGTTGGCGAGTAGGCGGTAGTGTAGTGCGAATGTGCACGAAACTAACGATTCCCAGTTGTACGCAATAAATGCCAGAAGTGAATTGAATAATACGAATAATTGAGAGACTCAACCTATACTATACGAAAATTACAACGGGTTTCTAGCGGCACAGTGAACGGTACTGATACGGAGTAATGGCCAACAACGTTCAGGATCTGACCGTCCAACGCACGAGCAAGCCGGAGGTGTCTGACGCTATTGGCGCGCATTGGTCGACATGCGTGCGAACAAACAAACGCGATCGCATACAGCAAACAGATGACAGGCAAAAATCCTGTGTACAATGTGAACTTGGACTTTGGGAAGAATTTTACACACTGTACAGCAGGTCATCACAACAGTGAACTAAAACTGCTACTAGTTTTCGAAATTAGGAAACCAACGTTATTTCAATTTAATGTGAGAGGCGAAGTGACTAAATTTCACCAGACCCTACTCATGTGAGGTCCTTGGTGTTTTCCACGCCGTTCGGTTTAACCTAGGAGGTAATCGGGATGCGCAGTCCTTCACACCGCATCTCTCTTCGTGACGGCCTCGACTGTCAGGTAGCATTCGGGGATTGTTGGATCATATCGCTGCCTTTGTCTTGGTCGCTCGTCATGTTATCTTCGGTTGCCTGTTTCACAGGAACCTGTGAGAAGTTAATCTGTTTACATAGCGGAATGCTTGCTCGGAGTACAGACTGTATTTATAGGCAGTTATCTAGACCGTCGCCTATGTCAAGTGGTTTTCTACAGGGATATGGATTCTCTTTGTTCGACCATTCGGTAGACATTGTGGAAGGCGAACTTTACTGTTCTGATTCCCCTGAGTATACCCTTTGTCAGTTAGCAAGCTAGTCAACGTGAATTAGCAGACGCCGTTGCTTTCTGTAGTTCTGTGATTAATATGCAGGCCCCACTGAGCCTTTTATGTAGTCACACTGGCTTGTGTAAAGTGTATTTCGTACCTTCAACTTGTGTAATTCATTGTTCAACTATGTGCACTCATAAATCCTATTCACACGCAAGGTTACGGGGTACCCATTGAGGCTAACATACAATGCATGTATTATAAACAATTTTGCTCAGCTGCAGAGAACGGTGATTTCGCGTCAAACGAAAAAAACGATAGATGCGTACAGTAGACTTTATTTACCTAACCTTTGCGTATGAGCTCTGAAATAAAAGGCGCAAATGAATCACCAGCCTAATGATAAAAAAATTAAAACAAACTACTTTTACAGTTGGAGTATTTCATCGTGCTTTGCGAGTAGTAGACCCGGTCATTTGGTGCGAAGGTGTACTTAAGCTCTGAGCACTTGACTACCGTTGTCTCTTCTAGTTTGTCTGTGTCAAGTGAGCTAGTTGAGTGAGCAGCACGACGGTGCGTCCAATTTTGTGACGGATAATCTAGTTAGTTTCATGATTGAAATGCAACCAGACGGCATTTTTACGATTGTTTGTCTAGGAATTTGTTTCGGCGTTTGCAAAAATGTGAAGTGACTTTTGTGTCTTCTGTGTTGTTTAGGACCGTTTCATTAGTTTGCTTTTTTTTTACAGCTTACGTGTTCGTGGTCAACACACAAAAACGACCGGTCGTCGTGGTCGTACAGTCGGTGTCTCTCGAAAGAAGTAAAATGTCCCTGCTAATAAAAGTGTGAATACGGTTGCAAAATTGGTTTTCGATTTGCGTAACTAAATAATCCGGTATTATCTGGGCAATAGGCTGCTCACCGACTGCTTTCTTAAGCGATTCCCAAAGGGCGCGGTGTGGCAGGCGTGCCTGCGACGTTCTCGTGAGGTGTGTGTACCAGACGAACTGTCAGTGCTTTTTTGACCGCAGCGGTCTGCAACAGGTGGCGTACGAATATCATCGATGCGTGGCTGCCAACCGTCGCAATCGTTGAGAAGTTGTGTTGTACATTACTCAGCACAGGTAGTGAAGGTCTAGTAGATTTTATCGTAATGATAACACCAACAATGATTCTCCAGCACAACCGGAAGTATTCTGTTTGCATTCGTTTTCACTTCACTAGTTGGTTGGGCGTAGTGTTCTCTATTTGCGGGATGCTGTTAATAACAAAAGTGCCACAGATTGCGTTTATTTATTTGATTCGTCAGCACAGTGGACGTTGTGGATCAATTCTCTGTCGCTGTGTTCAACCGGATTTAGTTGGGTAGCTTAGTTGGCCAGCGCACTCTTGTGACGCTTCGGCCGTCAGAATTGTCGTCTATATAGGGACTCGAAAGTCTCGTCCCAATCAGTTTTTGCACCTAAATAAGGTTGCGCCGGTTTTAGATCTTTTGCTGACTTCATGTAGGCTGTTGAGATCTCTCGCACGCTACGAGTTTATAACTTTTCGGGCTGTTGGTTGCTCGTATGTAAGCACATGTCCGGCTTATGTGACTATACACAATCCATCACAGGATACAGGTGTTTATTATTGGTAAGAGCGAGACGGAACGGTATCATTGCAGAACTGTCTCATTTTTGTAAGCTTTTGACATGCCGCTACACATTTCCAGTTATCTTTGATGATATTTCTTATCAACCTCCCGGTTACTCTGTTAGTTATATGCTCAGGATCAAACCGCTTTTGGTAGGGGACTAACATTTATGTGATGTTCACTAGTGGAACGCCGAGATAATTTCACGTACTGCTGACGATCACCTTGTCTCCCAGCTGCCAGCGTGCGTTCGAATCAGTGAGTTAATGTGTACTGTTTGAATCGCCTACATACAAAGTTTACGAAATGGGTATCTGGACATGCCAACTGTGTTTGTGTCCTGTTTCATCTCAGGTTGGGGCCTATTATTTAAACTTAGACATGTTCTGCACCAGTAATGGCCCATTTCGCTACTGCTTATTTTCGCCATTTTTCGTCATACGAAGTAATATTGTATTGTCTCCGGCACTAGGAACGCTTGCGTGGACCTCCTGTTGGTTTGAAAACGCGCGAATATTGATTACATCAACACCAGGATGATGTTTAGCAGTTTCCAAACGGTGCAGTCAACTTGATGCGAATTCTTGAACTGCACTTTGCAGTCCCAGTGCGATTATTGTTCTTGTCTAGGTTTAGTTATCGATAATGAGGTTATTTAGGTTTTGACCAGTTCATGCAATGAAGCTGGATTGTCACCTATGGAAGTAAGAATTGGAATAAGAGCTAGGACATCTTGTCCACTTTAGGTGAAATTAATCTCCAAAGCTTGCTAGCCACGTATCTAAAACGACCGGAATTACTATGCATCTGCGACGTCTAACCGTTTTGGTCGGAGTGCAAACCGTCTTCATATGTTTTACGGTGGATTTGTATGGGCACTTGTGTGCATCGGCGTCGAGATAACATGATATCGACATGGAGGTGATCTGGCTAATTCGTTCACTCCGTTTGCGGATGCTCAGACCTTGGTTACTGAAACGTGTTGAGGATGCCAACTAGTCTTATGACGCAGCGGTCACTGCCGATGCATCGTATATCAGACTTCAGTGGCCAGGTGGACGGAAAATTAATGGGCGAAAACGGTCACTAATGGAATAGCCGTAATGAATATGTTTTCGGATAACAGAAAACTTGGTTTGATCTGTTAATCGACTTCATCAGGTCTGTAAGGTTGTATTAATATTGCTTAGTATGAAACTGGTACAGAGAGCAATGTTCCTCGTTTGTCGTTGATCGGAAATGTCTTCCTGATGTTGAGACATCGCTGGTCGATCTCCAGTGAATTCTCCTTGATAGCAATATCTGCTTGTAGAGCTTCCTGGTTTCGCTGCAATCGAGTTTGACTGAGGCACGCTTGATGAAGCTTGTCTTTCAGTGCGCGTATTATGGTACGCAGTTCGATCGTCTCGCATTGCAACCTGAGAGCGAGGAATGTGTATACTGATGTTGATGCCGGTTATTCTATCATCAGATATAGTTAGGAAAATACTTTGTACTCATTTTACCTGCTTGTTCGTTAACCGTCTCCTGCGAACTACGGAACACTTCACGGATGTTAAATTGTTTGGTCAAATTCAGTGGTGCATGTTACTATTTAATGGAGTTCTTTAAACTGAGAAGATATATTGAGACGGGGCGGTTGAAGTGGCTGTGGGTGTCTCGCTGATGCGTCCCTCTTCTTCTTATCAGCCTGCTTGCCCATTTTATACTAGGGGTTTTTTCGAGGCAAGTTCACTTTCTATTCTAAATCTGCATTGTGGTTGTGATACGGGTAAACATAATTGTCAGCCAGTGCTGGTGCGTAAGTGACCAGCTACGTTTTGGGACATGTATGTGTGTCACCGAGTGGACACTGCGGATTTCATGGATGGTTCTTTTGCTCAATTTCCCGATGCACCGGTCTACCCTATATTGACAAGTTGTTGAATAAACTCATATGCTCCATTCTTTTTCTGAATGCTTAGCATTAACTATGATTCACTGTCTCTTGTGATGAGCTCAATCACTCACTTCATCTCTAAGTTGTTTAATGTTGGTGTGGAGTGTAAGTATGACATTCTAAACGGTTTATTTTCGTGCGTCAAGGCTTAGTACTAACGAGGGTTTATGGGACTTTCCATTTAACATACATCATTGTACAGACGTGCAGATTATTGGTTTCACATTGAAAATTTAAAACTCACGTTTTCATCGGGTCATCTTGACACAATTCCATACTGTGTCTTTTGGTCCGTTCTTTCAACCTCGTCTCAGCAACCTTCAACGGTTTCAACTTATCTTCGATAGACTGAGTTAGCAGTTGAACCAGTTTTTCTGTCTCGTATATCTCCTGTACTATCTAGAATACAAGCGCAATAATTGCGGGCACGAATGAGTCAACTTACTTTCTTTATTGCCGTCCGAAGTTGATCTCTCGCGTTCATTGTCTGCATTATTCTGGTCTGCAGTGCGTTGTTGACTACGTTGAACTGACCGTATATCGCATTTTTCACATTTCTTAAAACTGTCTTTATTTTACCACGAAGTTGTTCAGAGCATGCGCGTTGCTTTTGGGATCGAGACAAGTTTTCCTGTGTGAACTTCATCCATGATATTGGGATGCTTTGGCTGAATAAAGGAAGTATGCGAACGTCTGTGGTATCCACATATTTAGGCTTTGACTAATGTTAGCTAACTTCCCGGGAAAATTAATTCAACGATCGTCTTGCACTTGAGCATACAGAAACAAGAATCAAAGTTCACAGGAATCACAACTGAAATGCTTACCAAAAAGCAGGTTTTCTAACCGGGTATGATTAGCGAACAGCTACAATACACCGTCGTGACCACAATCGCAATGACTGATGCGGAACTGTACGGGCATTATGGGTCAAATCGCACAGTAAATCCAGGGCTACGCGTATGAAGAGCGCTTACCAAAAGGCGTTGGTGAAGAAGTTACTCAGTTTCAGTCAGATGAAGGACCCTAATGAACACTGGGAACAAATCGCCGCAGCTATGAAAGCATGCTGTGAACAGGCATGTTCCGATGGAGTTGTTCAGTCTCGACAGAACTGAATTTCCGTCATGTCGATAAACCTCATGAAAAAGCTTCGCTCGATCCCACCTGGTTCTGAATATGATGACGACTGTCGAGAACTAAAACGCAGGGTGATTAAAAGCTTACGCAAAGACCACGAGCACCACTTGGTTGAATAGTCAAAACAGATGGAAAGAGTCCTCTTATCTGGGAATGGCAGGCTTTCTTCCTGGTAGGTGTTTGGACTGGTCGTAGAGTTGATGTAAGTGAGACCATATGGTAAAAAGATGGTTCACCTAACGTAAGTCAATCGCGCCGACTTGACAGGTGGGCTGAACATTTTGAAGGACAGTTCAGCTGGCCTTAACCAGACCATATGGAAAGCGGGACCCGAATGGTCAGTTACAACTTTCCTGGCGGCCGTCCGTCGGAAGCAAAAGTGGTCCTAGAGCTCAGGTTATTGAAGCGTAGTAAGGCTCTTAGAACAGGAGGGATTGAAATCAAAACTGACGAAACTCCAATGATTTGGGAGACTTAAGAGGTGCCTCGTGATTGGTGCCTATCACCAGTAACTCCCGTTTTCAAAAAGGGAATCCGAAGTATGCGTAACAACCACGAGGCATCACTCTAGTGACTGCTGTGTCCAAGATACTCACTGGTCTCATTTTACGTCAGCTCACTAAGCCCAGAGGAAGTCAGATACGTGAAGAACAGGACGAATTCCGATCCGGTCGAGGGTGCGTCAATCACGTTTTCATTTTGCGACGGATCTTGGAACATCGGCACTCTTACAGGCAACCGAGGGTCGTGATCTTTAGGGACCTGAAGGCTGCTTTCGATTCAGTTGCTCGTAACGTCCTCTGGAGCTGTCTTCTTCGCAGGAGAGTACCAAGGAAGTGCGTGAATCTGCTGGGATCACTGTATGGTCACTCTGCAAGCATGGTGAGAGTTTAGGGACAATTTTTTCGAGTGTTCATCACTTCGAATGGTGTTCGTCAAGGGTGCCGGACGTTCTGATTGGTGCACTTGAAGAGTCCAGTGAACCTGGTGTTGAGTTTCTTCCTGGTGCGGATGACATTATCTTACTTAGCCCCTCTGCCGAAGACATGCAGACCATGCCGAACAAGATGGGTGATATGTATGGAATGTGCTTCGAACCTTCAAAGTGTAAATTGCTGCCTCAAGACTGGAACATTTTTACTCCTACTTTCTTCGCTACAGGTAGTCCGTTTGAGATTGTGAACAATTTCACCTACCTGGGTAGCACTATCTCGTCAGCCTGTAAAATCACTGATGATATATCAGCTAGGATTGCAAAGGCACGGGTTGCCGTTGCCAAACTGCGTCGAAAACACGCTCGATTGTCGTTAAAAGTGGGGATATGTAATGCTTGTATGCGTTTCATTCTGCTCTCAAGTTCGGGAACGTGACCTGTTCGCAAGGAAGATATCAGCAGGCTTGCTGCGTTTGACCATTGTTGTCTCCGCCAAATAGCCCACATTAAATGGACTGATCGCGTGTGCAATGCGGCCGTTCGCCGGGGCGTATTCCCGAATGCTCGGGATGCACGACCAATTGGTCAGTTACTCACGTTGTACAGCCGGCGATGGTTGGATCACGTACTCCGTATGCCAGCTAAGTCTTTACCGTACCGGGCATTATATACTGAAACCAACAACAGTTGCGTAAAACCACATGGTGGTCAAGCAACAGCACTGTCACGAAATATGAACACCCTGACTGCTCCGCTGAGCAAAATGGGCAGGTGTCCCTGTCTGGACAGGGTCCTCGTGATAACTCAAATTGTTGCTTAGAGACGCTATCCGAAATGGCGGTGTGTCGCAGTCAAAGGCGTACCTGAAATCCACACCATTTCTAGTTCTTTCGCTTAGTCTTCTCAATTTCCAACCTTCTTAGTAGCGTTTTCTCCTACAGTAGTCCATGTTACTGTTGAGGTAAGCGGCGGCCAGAGCCACTGCACCTTTTGGTCACGTTCACGGCTGCTATGGTGATGAAGATGATAATGGACCAACAACTTTTCAATAGTAATGGAAGCATGTCACATTGTCTCCAGCTGTACCGCTAAATTTCGAGATTCTGACGTCCTGTCGCAGAACCAAGTCACTGAGTCATTAGGTGATGTATGGCATTTGTGGCCAAATTGCTAAGACTTGTCCACTTGATGTTTACCATTTCTATTGTTTCTGCTATTTCATTCAGTAACCGATGTCATACTACCGAGTTATGGAGATTGTTTCGGCACCTTATTCTCAAACTTCAGCTCAGGCTAAGGTCTACAGTGACTAACCGCTTCGACACAAATAACGGTGTGTGTCACGGCTGCCCACCTTCACCAGTTTTGTTTACTTTTGTCGTAGACAATAATGAATGAATGCCTGCGGCAGTCACAAAATGTCGCGAACCACCTACCTACTAACGAAAAGGTTTTGTTGTTTGGCGATCTCCAAGCAGCATAGACAATGCTAGACGCTGTGTGTCGCTCTGCTAAATATTTTGGAATACGTCTTGCAGCATCAAAATGCTTATGCAGTACTGCTGTGGCCGTATAAATTTAATGTCAGTTAGTGGAGTTTAAACTATTGTTGATCACCTTGTATACACAGGAAGTTGCTACGCCATCGGGCACTCTAACCTTCTAGACCCATTATGAATGATTGTGACAGCTGCCTCCTTGACAGCTTCACTGACAGACGGTCGCCTGTGATCAGTGGCACGGACAAACTTCAGGAGTTTACCTGTGTTCCGTGAAGCAAAAGCAGCTTCCATTTCTCCAACTTTATCCAGCAAACAAGATTCACGATTGGCGATCAGACCAAACCTCAGCTTTCTACGGATATCTGTCCTAAACTTGTCATATGAACTTCCAGGAGGATTGTTCCTTCTCACACCAAAGAACTTCAGGGATTTAACTTAAATCTAATATTTGTTTAACCCACGAACAACCATGCCGCATGCTACAGTACCTGCTTCATGAATGGTCGGCGAGATTTGGGCTGTTGAGATCTGCAGAGTCGAAATTGTCAAGCCTGCTTTTTAGACTAGTTTCTTACTTATGCTTCACCGATGGCGTAGCCAGTTTCCCAACAGCCAACCGTTGTTGTTCTTCAAAATGTTCAGCCCACCTGTCAAGTCGGCGCGATTGACTTACGTTAGGTGAACCATCTTTTTACCATATGGTCTCACTTACATCAACTCTACGAGCAGTCCAAACACCTACCAGGAAGAAAGCCTGCCATTCCCAGATAAGAGGACTCTTTCCATCTGTTTTGACTATTCAACCAAGTGGTGCTCGTGGTCTTTGCGTAAGCTTTTAATCACCCTGCGTTTTAGTTCTCGACAGTCGTCATCATATTCAGAACCAGGTGGGATCGAGCGAAGCTTTTTCATGAGGTTTATCGACATGACGGAAATTCAGTTCTGTCGAGACTGAACAACTCCATCGGAACATGCCTGTTCACAGCATGCTTTCATAGCTGCGGCGATTTGTTCCCAGTGTTCATTAGGGTCCTTCATCTGACTGAAACTGAGTAACTTCTTCACCAACGCCTTTTGGTAAGCGTTCTTTACATCCTCATCGCTCGAATGCCAGTTAAGCACCTTGCATTTACGAGCGTTTGTCCTCTGCGCAAATGACAAAACAAAACGGGCACGCACAACAGCATGGTCCGAGTCCAGGTGTTTGCTCCAAAAGGCACGACAGTCCTTGACAGAGTGGCGTCAATTGCAACTGACTCCTCTATGATCTATGTCCATGGCTGAGAAGCACACGGAGGTCTCTAAATAACACAGTGCTTTTTATGTGTTGGAATGTGGTGTTGGATATATAGTGTCCGTGGGATGCGCACAGCTGTAGCACTTTTTCGCCCTTGTCAGTGCGTTGTGCTCAGACCCCAAACATACCTCCCAGCCGCTTCTCTTTTGGAGAAAGACGACAAAGCTGACCATTCATATCTTCCGCTAGAATGATGATGCCTGCGTATTCACTTTGACTCAGAAGGTCATCGGGCACATCATAGAATACATTATGGGTAGTATCGAACACCTGTCTGTTGGAGCGTACGCCGATATAATGAATACACAACGCCTTCCTGCTTTACGTCAACAGACTTTAACCGATGTACTCAGTCTGACAGCGCACAACCGACAGTTCATTGGGATTCACTCGAGTAAACATTGATGTGTTCTGCGACTCAATGCGATTCCCACTCCAGCCTGACTACGAGATTCAGCTTCGGCGTCATCAGAAACCCTGAAAGAGATGCGCTTGGATCAACAGTTATCCGGAGGTGAAGTCAAGTTGATAACGGCGCCATAATCGTAGACTCGCGTCTTGGACAGGCAGCGCACATCATGTTCTAGACTTGAGGGAGTACTTGCCAGAGCAGCTTACTGACCGACTTGTCGGAGAGTGTGGACATTGAAGGCGCCAATGTTTACCAGTTATCTTGATCTCAGGAAACAATTATCGCCCGAAGGCACATGGAAAGCAGAAGACATGGGGGGTAAATAGTAGGAGAGGGTCGTACTGAGTGAATAATGCCACTGTCAGGAGAACGATAACATCTGATACTTCCCGGTTGTTCATGTCGCAGACGGGGGCTGACTTGGGGGATCCCACCACGAGTCTGATTCAAAAGTCTGACCTGCGGGATAACAGGATACAGGGTTTTGTTGGAGGACTCTGACCGGAGCCGATGACTCAAAAGTCTGACTCACTTTGCAGTGAGTGGCTTGCCTAGTCCGATGGCGCGGTGAATAAGACATTGATGTCTGACCATGAACGCCGCTGCGCGCAGTGTATTTGCTGGAAGCTTTGTCAGTCTTTTGGGTGATACTAGATGTTTTTCGACCGTATCGCATAATACGCCGACGGCTACGGTCAACCGTTGGGCGATCGGAGTTCTCTTTGTTTGAGAGTGCCTTTTCTAACCCTCTTCTTCCTGATACGAAAGACAGCAACTGTAAATAGTTCTGCTGTATGCCCATAGGATCGTGCCCCGCTACATGAGCACTCCTACGCGGTCAGTAGTACCACATTCAATCCTAAGAATGTAACTTCTTTTCGTCTGACTGCTCCACTTTGGCCTATCTGACAAAGTTACACCTGGAAGGACCAGAGTCCAAGGCAGCGTTGCTCGCCGGATCAAAACAGCATACAAGCCCGAGCACCTCGTCAAGGTAACATTATAAGTCAATCACTCTTCAATAATTGGAATAATTACTTGATTCTCAGATACCACATTTGTTGTCCACCGTTTGACAAAGAAGTTTCTAGTGTCATATATATGTTCCTGGTTATTGTAATTTGGTACTGAAGAGGCAATACGAATTGCTAGCATTTACTAATATCCGTCTTCTTACTGCTGTGCTCAGAAAAAATTACTGCGTTTAATCGCTCGACCTGAGTAATGTCGCAGTTTCGCTTACCCATTTTTGAAGTCATGTTGGCGTACGTAGCATGGTTTTTCCTGTCTTACATCTTACAAAATGTGTGTGCAGGTGCGGAACTATTGCGGTTTCGTGGGCAATTTCATGTTTGTCGAAATTCTTAGGAAGCTTGATCGAGGTTGTGCATGCGGTCGGTATCGGTTGTGATATGAATGTCGATAAGCCATGAAGTCATGTGTTCTACGATGATCACTTCTATGATATTTACAAAGAAGTGAATGCAATTAAGGAGCGGGATCCCTGCAATTTTGTATTTGGTCCGCTTCGAATGAATGATGTTAACTGCCTTCGCGGATTTATTATACAGCGTATCTTCGCTTTACCTGGCACTACCCTGCTTTTTCTTTGTCCAGTGTCGATTGTAGTTAAATGTAGCGTTTGATTCTTTGGTGGATGTTCATCCTGATTTATCTTCTGAACGGCATCATTCCTCACTCGTATTTTGTTCATGCTTCAGTACAAAGCATGAACGTGCATGAGATATTGCAGTTAGTTTGAAATCCATTACGAGCAACTTACGAGTTATCTTCTAGCTCTACTCCTCTGTAGAGGCCGATTCCACTGGATGTGTTACACATGTTGTGTACATCATGGTCAACGGCGTAGGCGTGATTCTTGTCGCAAGCATCTTTCTGCATGTCATTTTGGGCTGCGCTGTTCATTCTAAAATAGAGTTACGGAGGTCAGCATGAATTGTGGCCACTTGGATTTGAAAGCGCATATAATTTGATGGATTGCCCACCCATTACCTAGTTTAACAGTAAGCGAATCGTTGCGATATCAACGTTTTGTCCGTTCTAATCTATGGCATACATGGTGGCTGGTTGCTTGATAAATCCACAACAAACTGACACCGATGAATTTTACGAATAGACAACCTGGTCTGTTGTATATTGCTCATTTCTGATGTTTTCTTTATGCGATATGTAGCGAGCATGGTCTCGATTGGCTCTTGGAGTCTATTGAGGTGAATTGAACTCACAGATTTGCGGCCGACAGCGTTGTTGAACAATCGAGTGTTGTACGTTTTATCCTACTGTGAAAGCTGGCGATTCGACTCTATTCACACAATTTTATCTCAGGAACAAATTAGATTCCTCAAAATAGCATATTGGTTCAGTGGTCTTTATCAAGAGGTGATATTTGTAAAGGGAACTAAATTCGAACGCCGTTAATCCTCGTATTTACTCTGCTATGTTTAGCATTTTGCACATGGTTGCAACTGGACTGGAAGTGTGTTTAATTACGTTTCCAATTTTTCGTTTTTTTTAATCGATCGGTAATAATCTTTGGGATTCGCATATAATTCCCTCAGCTGATGCGGGATGTGACAGATCTGATGATTTAGATGAGACCCGACCCTTAAAAAGCTATGTTTCGACCTGGTTGGAACTGGCGATAGAGTCTTATATGACGTGTTTCACGAGCTCTCCTACTTTATCACCCTGGTCGAAATACATTATTTTTGCACCTGCTGACTTCACCCTGTTACACAAAATATGCCAAACGACTCAGAACATATACCATTAGGTTGAAACTGTCTGAGCACTTAGCATGGAAATTCAGTACAGCAGCTGCTGTCTTCCGAATTTGCATTATCGTTAAATATTGTGACAGATTCGACGCTCTGGTTCTTTCTAAGTTATAAATATCTTATGGTTCTGTCGGATCTAAACTACAAACGTGTTGGATGAATTTTGTATCTCGTTAACTTACGTGAGTTGTACTTCTCCCTTTGCGTGTATCTGATCGATTTGTTCAATGCAGCTGTTTATGAGTTGCACCTCCTGAAATGAGCAGAAGTTGGTTGAATTATGTGCTAGAGGGCTTTGTGACAACTTTTTATTGGAAATGGATTTGTTGGCAGTAGCTTTTGGGGTACTGAGGCTTATGGATGAAGAATCGTGGTTAAAATCTTCTTGTTGGTTTGAAATGTTGACATGTTTACTTAACTTTGGGTTGAATCTGACCCACAAACTTAGAATTTGGTCTATCGAATGTATTTTGGTTTAATTGAAGGTGTTGGTCGAGGTCTGCTGGTGGCTCACACTAATTGAAGTAGGTCCAGTTGTTCAGTTTTCTCATTGCACCCTCCGTTCGCGTTAAAACCTGTTATACCGAAGATAATTTGTACACCTTTCTCGGGATTTATCCATGGTTATCGGAAACCGAGAATGGTTGCACACCATATGGACGGTGTGTTTCCTGGGAACCAATTTCCTCCCGTTTTGGGGATTGTAGTACTTTTTATGATAGAGTAACTTGCGCTATGGCGTAATACTGTCAGAAAGCCTGTGGAACATTCTGTTTTGGCAATTCGAATGTCCAACCGCTAATCCACCGCTCTCTGGTGATATTACCGTTCATTGTCATTGTCTGCTTATTCGTCAGGTGGAAATTCTTATTTCACAATTGACCTGTACGTGGAAGTCTGTTTACCAACCCAGGTTCTTTTGTTACCTCTAACTACGGTCTGCTGGGCTTTCCTCCTATACACTGTGTTTCCTGCACGTTGCGATCGTGCAAGCTAATCGGGGAATACGGATCCATTTCACGCACTTAGTCGTGAATATTTGCCCTAATTCTTTCCGTAACGGCATTTCAGTCAAAAAAATTTCCCAACACTGTCTTTATCTCTGTGTGAATTACCCTATCCCGGCATGACGTGGTCTGTTGTATTCCATGTTCCTCATTCGTATGAGCCTTATTAGCAGCTGCGTAATTGTATTGCTCGTAATTTGTAATTCCGTGAGCCGTGGTCATTGTTTGACTGCACAATATTACACGGTACATTAACGTGAATGCACTACAGCTTTGTGAAATCTCTCGTTGTGTTATGTGTACTGCTTGGAAAGTAGTTTTGCGTTTGAGCTAAGTACACTTGCAATTACTATTGTCAATTTTACATCTGGCGCTACGATTTGCATGATATTTTCTTTCATTTGGAGAGTTTGAATACTCACAAGATATTAGGACTGCTTAGAACTGTTCGAATTTTTGTGTACTATACTTAGAAACATGGAAGAAGGGAGAGACAACATCGCAGTTTTTTCACGGTTGTTGACGAGTATACCCAGTCAGTCCGTCACAGCATATCTTCACCAAATGTATCAAAACGTCTATGCTTCTTGTATATTGCGTTTGCAACCAATTTTGTAAAACCTGTACGTGATTGTCTTCGATAACAGTTTTCGTTACATCGAATACATGCCGATTCCGATAAACTAAATGAAATTCTTTCCATACAGATCGTAGACTGTTCCCCTCTGTAAATCAGGAAGGTAAACTGTTAGGAAACGCATCTGCTAACAAAGCAGCGAAAACAAATCACGTCATATTGTTGGATCGACTCGGCCTCGAGTGAATTGATATGTTTTAACTCACTCAGCTAATCAATCTCACTCAGTTAATCAGACTGTAGCTGCGTGATCGAACGCCTGTACGTTATCCGAACTGTTTTCTCGCGTTCACTTTCTGATACACCCTATAACGTGATTTGTTCTAGCGCTTTGACTGCCAAATATCGTCTCGATTGATTTGCTGTGCATCTTGTCGGCCATGGATGATACTCATTTCGCTCTATAAATTTAGAGCCTCTGTAGCCTAATTCTGACTCGTCTCGTCCTCCCAATAAACGCTGTTGCCGCACCTATTCTCTTTCTCGGTTCTGGGTCAAGCGATTGAGCGCGTACCAAAAGGGATGATCCAATATAAACTCATTCACTCATTTGTAGACTGCGACACTTTAATAGGACTGTAGGGACTAATGTAACAATAGGCCTTCAGTCCTTGTGATAACTGCTGTATAGCCGAGTGGGAATTGTGCCTCTCGTTCATATTGTTGTTGCAGCATCTGATTAAAAGTAGCTGGCGGTAAATATCACGATGCATGGGGCCTCTCGTATTGATGCCGATTGTCCAATCAAATTTACTCGTTCACGATATGCAGACAGAAATCCGGTCAGTTCTATCAGAAAGGTTTTTTGATGTATTGTTCGTGCAGCGTGGCCCTCAACCCGGTCACAGTTGTTTGTTGGAATCAAGGTCCATTATGAAAGACCCAGAAACATCAGATCCGAGCAGAAACAACTGTATACTATCACAAAACCTGAGACGATTGTTCCTGATATTGTTCCGAGTGGCTGTTCGGGAATGCCCTGATTCACCACCATTCCATTACGAGGTGGCGGCTGTGAAATGCATTACAAAACGTCGACTCAGCTCTTCTCACTCGATGAGACTCTTCACTTGGATTCGTCTAACGGTGAAACTTTCCCCCGAAATATTCTGAACCAACGCGGCTTTACTCTTCAATTAACTGGATGGGTTTCAAGACCTTTGTCTCTGGCGAAACCCACTTATAATAGGCATGGCAGAGACCTGGTGTGAGGGGCAAGTGCGGGACGGCCAGTTGCCCATCCCCAATATCATTGTTTCGCAATGATAGTAAAGTCGGTAGTAGTTGGTATTGTTCGTTACTTGGTGTCGGACCTAAAGATCTCAAGTATCTGTGGGGGAATGCTACCAGATCTTCTGAAATCAGTCTGGCAAATAGTTGACCTCTCTCCTCAGTTCACTTATTTGATTGTTGTGAGTTATGGATCATCTTCGATCCATCTATGGATCATCATCATCATCGACACGGCTTTATGCAAAGCCTTGCGTACATTACCTTCTTTAGGTCATATTCAAACATTGTCAATGGGATTCCAATCACCTGGAGCTGAGCTTCACGAACCACTTAGTAAATACTGCAACGTCTTCCACCACCGAGAATTTCGAAGCAATAATAAAAGCCGGACTATTCCAGCATGTCTAGGACCATATGAAGTGGTGATAGAGCCAGGTGCTGTCATCTTAACTACGTTCTTACCAACAAGGTCGATAGGGTAGATAATCCAAGTATCACAGTTCCACTTGGCCATATTGACCATGGGGTAATTGAATTCGGTTATTTACACAGTACTAGACAACATATTCCTCAAAATACAGATCAATAGACTTGTCAAAAGTTAAACTCTATTTGGCTGAAGACACAACAATGGTGGACGGTCTGACTGCATCACCACACTCAACCTAGATGATAGCTAGCAGTTCATCGTTCAGGAAATCTGCGATACTGCTAACAATAATGTTATAGTAAATTATCGCCGAAATAATAGAAGGCCGAGATTTTACAGCGTGGAGCCAAACGTCTGATTACACTTAAACGTTCAGCCTGGAACAGGTACCAGTGAGAACAAACTGCACTTGCGTTTGTTAAGTAATTCATATGGCACAATCGTAACACGACTGCTGTAACCAAGATTCGGTCTTGTTCAAAGCCTGATGAGCCCTAAGCTTTACTGTAGCGAAGTCGCGACGTACACAAGGAACAGAGGTGGACATTTGACAGCTGCAAACCTCTGGTGGAGTTACCCATACAGATGCAGAGGTGGACAGCACACTGGGTAAACCCTTCGTAGGTGTACATAACCGCGAGTCACGAACGACTTTTGTGCATATAAGCAGTAACTAGATTGAATTTCTTCAAGTTTCAGTGTCACGAGTCAGAATCAAATTGGCGAACTTGTTAATTAACAGCTCATCTGATCCAAACTTGATATCCTCTGTCGGCTTTAACAACTGCGTCACCTAATTAACAGGACCTCTTGTCAACTGGCCTCATACGGAAGACCTGGGAACAGTTAACGTTCATACATGTCTTTAGATGTGAATACAGAGATGACTCAGCAAACTATCGAGCAATAGCGTTGATTTTGGTGGTCCATAAAGTAATGAGCGACTTAATAAATGATTCTTCGAGCTCACGTTGAGCACCCTGGAACCATCAGCAAAGAGTAGCATGACTTACGCAGAGGTTACCCAAACGCTACGAAACCGCTGACTACTCGTGACGTTTGGACGAAAGCTACCTACACAGGATTGTCGATAGAAGTGGTATGTTTTGACTTTTCCAAAGTATTTGGCAGGGTTGATCATTTCATTTTGTTACGGAAACTCAGTAGTTATGGCCTTGCCGGGTTGTCACATAGATGGCCTGATGATCATCGGACATGACGTAGG
Source organism: Paragonimus skrjabini miyazakii (assembly GCA_014338405.1). Classification (NCBI taxonomy): domain Eukaryota; kingdom Metazoa; phylum Platyhelminthes; class Trematoda; order Plagiorchiida; family Troglotrematidae; genus Paragonimus; species Paragonimus skrjabini miyazakii. The sequence goes on along the minus strand of JTDE01001366.1, from coordinate 108,187 downwards.
TTCAAAGTGAATGGATGGCTGTTCGACTGGATCCCAGCCGACGGCAACTTTTCGCAACGATCGATCTTAAGACCTCTGTTATTCAATCTTTTCATCCTTGAATTACCTAACCTAATCAAGTCACCGATCTTATTTTCCCGATGCTACAAAACATCGGCTATTTTCGGATTGTCCGGAAAATGTAATAATCTTACAGTACGATTTAAACTGTCTAAACCAGTGGTCCACAGGCAACATTTCGCCGTACGATGTCGATAGATGTAAAGTCGTGTATAGTTGCCATCAACATTATGCTCATTACTGCTACGAAACAAAGCTACTGGTGTCAGTATGTGAACGAGACCTAGGAACCATAGTGTGAATAACGAGGAATTTAGGAAGCTGGTGTTTGGCATTGATTGCCAAACGAGTTCTTTCGTTCAGTCCTTACACTTGCACGGACTTAGATGGTTAGGTTAGCTACTAAGGGTGCCAGCTAGTTGTCTGAAACACCGAGCACTTTTCCGACGCTGCGGTCGATTGGTGCAAGGTGTAAGGTGGACAGATGATGATCTGGCGTAGACAAATGAAATCGTTCACGAAGGGGTTGGCCACTGTAGATCGGGTTCGTCTCCCGGGTTGGAGCCCTAGCGACTCAGAGAGTCAGTGGCTTGAAACTTTAGGTGAGAAGGCGGCTAACCGAGCTCAGTGGCGTGAATGTTGTCGTTGTTTGTCCGAGTTGTCTGTGAAGTGAGTGCGTTTAATGACGCGGAGCAGTGAACGCTGTCTTGCTGATGACGCCTTACTTTCACATACAGCTCGATCGTTTGTTTGCAAGGTGTAGGCGCCTTGATGTTGTATGTTTGAATGTAGACGTAGCCATTTTTTAGTGGTTAGGTCCCTTCGCCTTCCTTTTTTTTTCTCTCTCTTCCTATACAGGGTTTGCTTTTTCTTCGTGGTTGTGTAGCAGTTAAACATCGGTGTGAACCACTGATGTATTGCTGTCTATGATGATGATGATGAATGGGATGGGCAGATTGCTGTGCAGGATCTGTTTACACCTGAGCGCATTGTTAAACTTTGTGGTCACGGTTGACGGTTTTGAATCATTTATCGATCGTCACTTGCGTGAGATGGAACCTGCACTGCAAGTTTTCCATCCATCATTCTAGCCCAGTCGCACAGATCTCTGGGTGCGCATATCTGACGGAATGTTGATCCACTGTGTTCCAGTGTTCGTTGCTGATAGGATTGTTGTCAGCGGCTTCATTAAAGTTTTATTTATTTCCGTCCACTTTTCCCCTTCACCCGTGAATCGTTTAACACACTGAACCGACGAAGATGCAAACAATGATCTCTCCGCCTACTGTAGCGAGACGTGAGCTTGTACCACGCGTACTTCATGTGTGTCTGACGTCTAGTTTACGTGGGCTTTAGCGTGACTTTCCTACCATTAAATACCAGAGGTGATCTACGTTGTTAGCATGGTCTTAGTTAATCTATAATCGTTTTAACCACAGTAGAACATTGCCTCTCGGTTTCGGTCAAATCAGTGAGCACGCAGTCGCTTTGTGGGCACAGTCAGCATAGCGATCACGTCTCCCTTGAACAGACTGCGTAATGTGTATTTTTTAAAAGTTTTTTCCAACGAATTCAGAGTATACGTATCAGTTTAGATCGTGTTGACATTGTTTCGCTTCCGTTTGGCTGGAACGGTTCATGCCTAGCTTACTGTTTGTTTGTTCCTCGAAAGCCCCTCGCCCTAATGATTTCTGTGTAGTTACCGGCAAACGCTTTTGAACTGGGAATTGTCCATTATTTATTCCTAATTTGGCAATAATAGTGATAGTAGTGATAAGAGTACTGATCTCGAATGTTTCGGCGGTTCTACACCTTACCTAACGTTCCAAGTAAGAGCTTTTTTTTTCATTTTAGTGCTTAATTACTTTCGTCGGATAACAATTGATGAGAACAGTTGAACCGAAAACTCACAAACCTGGCATACCTTTAAGACCCATTCTATCGATGGTCAATTCGCCGTACCATAAACTGGCTCAGTGGCTCGTCCGGTTACTGCAACCACTACGCAAGAAGATTGTTGAACATAGTCTGAAAGACCCATTTTCATTTGTTGATTCCATTAGAGTTCTCAAAATAAAGGATAAGATAATGGTATCTTTTGACGTAAAATCACTCTTTATTAATGTTCCGCTAACCGAAGTGATATCGATTATTCATGACTTTGCAGTAGAGCACAACATATCCCTCACACTACCTTTGTTTGAAATTCATAAGCTCTTGTACCTGTGTACTATGGATATTCAGTTTTTATTCAATAGTAAATTTTACCGACAAATTGCATAGCGTTGGGAAGTCCACTGGGGCCAGTACCCGCTGATATTTTTATGGCCTATTTAGAAAGTCAAGCAGCATCAACTATTCACTGTACAACGCTGTATACGCGATATGTCGACGACATGATCTGTGTGTGTGACTCACAAGAACATGCTAACCAACTCTGCGCACAACTGAATGGTCTACACCCGAATATTTCGTTCACCACAGACGTCCAGGAGAACAGCAAACTTTCCTTCTTGGATGTGGAAATGTCTGTGAACGATGATGGATCCATTACGAGAAGTGTATAGGAAGCCTACTTGGACGGGACAGTATATTCATTTCAAAAGTTTCACACCAATATCGCTCAAACGTGGTCTCGTTCGAACTCTCTTCAGTAGGGTTTGGTGAATTCGCTCACTCGAGACGATCGAGGAGGAATCAGCTTTTATCCACCAAACACTGTTGCACAATGGATACCCCGCGCGCTTTATCTCAAAGTACGCTAGAGAAAGGTTGAAACGGTCAATATCAGAAACAGTCTCCCGCAAACCCGTGTATATAACACTGCCATACATGGGTGAGGATGTAACCACTCTCATCCAACGTAGACTAACGTGTGCCCTCAGAGCTGCGTACAACGCAGCAGAATTAAGACTGATCAACCAGATGACACGGCTGCTCTGCACACCGAGGAAAGACTCAAGCAACTCATTCGCCACATCCAAAATTGTTTATGAATTCCGTTGTACTTGTGGAGTCAAGTACATTGGCCGAACGGTGAGAACGCTTGGGACACGTGTCTCGGAGCACATTCCCAAATGGCTAGCAAACAACAAAACCGGCGCCGCCCAGTCTTCTATCACACGGCATTTGGAAGAAACTGGACACGTAATTCAAGTGGAGAAGGCTTTTCGTGTGTTGTTTCGCCCAATCGGTAAACATACTTTACCTCTCGCTGAGACCTTTGCGATACATCGTTACAAAGCTTCACTTTGTGTACAGAAGCAAATGGCAGTTAACCTATCACTACCATGGTGTTAGGAGTTTGCAATCATGGGTCTATATTATTCGTTAAGTGTTGTTATTATTTGAATGTTTTAGTTGTACCGTTTACTTAAGTTTATTTCCTTCTCTTTTCTTAAGCTTTATGTTGGACTGCGTAATAGTTTCCATTTATTTCCGCATGCCTTACTGTAAGACCGATATTGTCTGCACCATTAATTTATTACTCGACCAGTTTGAAATCTGAATTTTGTTCGTTTGTTTTTAACTATTGATGTCCCATTCGAACGTGACTGGTACTGTGTGCTATTTCCATCGCAGCTGTTGACTCATTCCTATTTTACACTTATTTAAATTGATGCATGTTAATTAATCATAGTCCGTGTATGGTAACCGAGTAGATCGGTCGAAATGTCTCTGCAGAGTACATCTTACGTAATTCTACTTGCGTGTTCTAAATTCATCAACATTCGGAAGAATTGAATATTTTTGACTGTCTTAATGTTTCTTCTGAAGTCGTCGTTGAACACGTTGTTCTTTGATCAGTTTAAAAACACCATATGCTATCAAACATGTAACACTTCGGTGATGAATCTTTCTCTTTTTGTTGCCGCTTACCTGGGTGCTGGGGTATCTCACTTTCTGACTGGTGAATTTGTGATCAGTTATCACTGGTACTGTTTAGCTTCATCCCACCAATTCATTCTTGAATTGGGCGGCGGCCCAAGCCACACTACTTTCCAGTCAAGCTCATGACTGTTGTGGTGATGACATGTTTCATGATAAAACATCGTGTGTAGGTAGTGATAAGCGTCATAAAGCTAATAGAAGAAATGTTCATTTATCGCTTGTTGACGGAGGTCATTCTGGGAAGCGTTGCACAGAACGCATTTTCTTTCGGATTACCACACGAATGACTGTGGCGGTGGCTTCCATCACAATTAATCTGGACTTTTTGTCTGGCGGTTACTTATTGGTTGGTTAATGTAATTCCATTCTTGTTTGATATTATTGCTTCATCACGGTTGGTAGATTCACCGAAGTTTGCGTGACAGACACTGTATAAAAACAGACTTGGTTTTGTAGATGACGGGAGTGTACTGACACAGATTTTCACTCTCTATCGAAACCCAGATCACGGTGAGTCTAAATCCATTTGTCTTGACCGTATCTGTTGTTAAGTGGTCTGTGCTGGCGTAGATCTCCTATCTATTGGAAGAGTGACTGATCTGACGACAAGGTGGTACTGATTGACACTTTCCAAGCAGCACAACCGACGCTAAAGGATATTTTGTATTCTGCTAAATGGATTGGAATGCGATTTGCAACCCCAAAGTGCAAACCACTTCTGCAAGATTTTTGTGATTACATAGTCTTATTGTTTGATAGGAGTTCCAATGGTTTCTGTGTAACAATGGGATGTAGCACATAAAGTCTGCATCATACCACCATGCGTCAAACAGTCTGGCTGGACGTGTAGTTCAGATTGTCAAGCAAAGCCTTTTCAAGCAGCGCTCTGGAACAGTACAAACCAAATTAGATCGATTTTTGTTCATATACAGGCTAACTTCAACTGAGTCGACATGGAAATTCCCTGCGGAACTAACATGTGGTAGAAACTTACGAACGAGATTGCATGTACTTTTTCCAAATCCTTGCAGCTACGTAGAAACAAAACAAGAGAAGATGTGTGTCCGATTACATGACGAGGGAAATACAGGTGAAGGAAGCGGATCCAGTGTGTACCAGGTTATCTCACGAGGAAAGTTGGCAGCCGGCTACAGTCATTAATCCTGCAGAGAACCGTTCGGACTTGCAGTTGACTGACGGCCGCATTGCCCGTCGATATTTAGATCATGTCCGACATCGCACTACACAGGCGCTTGAGCCCAACTGGTTGACAGACAGATCCAGAACAGTCTGTTTTGACACAAGCGACAACCACAGATGCGTCTGCGGAGCTCTGACGGTCACAGCGCATGCCATACCCAGTAGACCGATATCAACTTGAAGCTTATCATGATCGTTGAGAGGGAGAGGGATGTAGCATATGGAATGCCGAACGAAATGCTTATTTAGCCGACCTCTGATTGGCCGCGACTGACCTTGACCACTTACTTGTCTCACATTTTATTGGCTACAATTCCAGGCTGTTTTGGCCATTTGCATGTCATTAAATCAATAACACATGGTGCGTTAACACTTGTTCTGTCTATATACTCGCACTATCAGTCGTGTTGTCAATTATCCAGTCCTATTATTTCGACAACTCCCACTGAACCATAGCACACGAAGTATAGTAAACATGTTTTCGATAAAATCTCATCAGGCTGTTACAGTTATGAAGGAAAATAAAACCAAAAACAGTTGCATGCGAGGCTTGATATTAGTCAGAATACACACCGTCTCAGGTTTGTGATTGTGTACACCGATTGAGTGTCAACTGCCTGTATATCGATCGGGTGAGTCGGCTAATGGCGAAAGCAGTTGAAGTGATTGAACGAAGTTTTTCTGTCCAAACAAGGTTGAATTACGTAGTTGAATGTCAGTGGCCTCGGTAGTGGCCAACATTCGCCGACGAACGGGTTTTGACCGATTCGGTGGAACCCTGTAGATAACCGTGAGTGATCGTCCTATGTTGACCTGATGATCGCTGTCAGTCAGGTGACCTACAGTGACACTCGTGATTGATTTTCTCTCACCTGTTCCGATCCATTTTGGATGATCTCTGATCCTTCTAGACAAGTGCTGAGTCGCACGATCCGCGTAGTTCGCTGAGCAATCGTAAACAAATGAGTAAATCAATACGGATAAGTTGTGGACCGGCACTTTGTCCTTCAGATGTGGAGTAATCATGGGTGGACCGTTGAATGAGATAATCGGTCTGGCTGCCAGTGCCGAGGTATATACTAGATACGCTTCCTTCACCTGTATTTCCCTCGTCATGTAATCGGACACACATCTTCTCTTGTTTTGTTTCTACGTAGCTGCAAGGATTTGGAAAAAGTACATGCAATCTCGTTCGTAAGTTTTTACCACATGTTAGTTCCGCAGGGAATTTCCATGTCGACTCAGTTGAAGTTAGCCTGTACATGAACAAAAATCGGTCTAATTTGGTTTGTACTGTTCCAGAGCGCTGCTTGAAAAGGCTTTCCTTGACAATCTGAACTACACGTCCAGCCAGACTGTTTGACGCATGGTGGTATGATGCAGACTTTATGTGCTACATCCCATTGTTACGCAGAAACTGTTAGTACTCTTCACTAATAAGAAGAGCTCCGTTGTCAGTACAGATTGTCTCAGGTATTCTGAATGTCACAAACGAAGATCGCATCCTAGTTATCGGGGACTGTGAATTATAATGTGCGACGCGATAGACATCCATCCTTTTACAGTGAGCATCAATTACAAGCATATTCATCACACCATTAATCGAGCCGAAGTAGTCCACGTGTAGTCGTTGCCATGATTTCTCCGGCCAACGCCAACGGTTTATTATTCCGGGGGAATTATTTTGTTGGTATTTCTGGCCTACCTCATATGACTTCGAAAAGTGTTCAATATATAAATCGGTAATCGGCCACCAGTAGCAACCCCTTGTCAAGGCCTTCATGTTACTCCAGGAAGGGCATTATGCAGTTCTTCGAGAAATTATCGCACCTTGTGTGGCGGAATTATTGGGGCCCTAGAAGATATAACCGTCGTGTAAACCTAATTTATCCTTCCAAATCACGCTTGGCTTCAACTCAGGAATAACTTCCACAGGTCATCTAATTATCAAAAAATACTTCATTTCCAACAGCACTAGATCGTAATACGTTAACCGCTTTATCTGCTCATTCCGAATCGGCGTTGTGTCCAAGTGTTGCATGACCTTGACTGATTCGGGTGGTTCATTCTTTGTTGTCGTCGGGTTGGTTAGAGAGGGATGTCTCAAAGCATCAGCCGTAATGTTGCTGATTCCACTGACGTGAAGAGGGTTTTGGCAATGGGCGCTTAGAAGTAACGCTCATCTCTACATTCCGAGGGAGGACATGCTGAATTCCTTTCTCATCTAGTAATGCCAACAGCGGCTTGTGTTTCGTATGGATCTCGCAATACTGTCTCTAGACGTATTGATGAAGGCGTTTGATCCCAGACGTTTTAGCTAAGGTCTCTTTGTCTAGCTGAGAGTAGCTTTCTTCGGATGGTTTTAAGGTTTATGAGGCAGAGGCGATTGATCTGAGAGAACAGTCTTCCATTCGACGGCAAAGTACTGCTCCAACCCCTCGTGGTGACGCATCATGCTGCATTGTTAATTGTTTGCGTGAATCGTAATGGACGAGAAATGAAGCGCTCAACTTCTTTTTGCACCAGCAAACACCTGACGTTTCATTAAACCCCAAACCTAGGGTGTATTTTTGTGTAACAACGTATACAGAGGATGAAAGTGTTGTGGAAGCATGTGGTAGGAAACGGCGGTAGTGTGGTAACATTCCAATAAATGAACGGATCCCAACTTTATTCCTAGGTTCCGGTGCATCGAGAATGGGTTGCGGTTTGTCATCATACATCTGCAGCTCGTTTTTATCAAATCGGTATCCGAGATAACGACCAGAGTCGGCGAAGTACTCACATTTCGACTTCTATAGCTTTAATCTGACTTGCTGAAGGCGGTCAAACACCAGGGTTTGTAAATGTTCCGATGCTATGAGCTCAGTAATAAAGTTGTCATCTGAATATGCACAGGCGAATGAAACATCTTTTACCAGGTTGTCTATAATCCTTTGAAAAATTACAGAGGTCGAATTAATACCAAACGGTAGTCGTGTGCATTGAAAAAGATCTGTGTGTAGTAATTGTGCAAAAACGGGAGGACTTATACAGTTCCACTTGGAAGTAAGCATGACTAAGGCCAATTTCCGTAAATGTTTCGTCACCGGCGAATGTAGTGCACAAAGGGTACTTGTCCAGTATAGAAGCACGGTTCACGGTTAGTTTATAATCACCACAGATTCGCACAGATCCATCTGGTTCGACAGTAGGAACGATTGGGGTGCCCTCCTTCACCATGTTGCATGGGGCTAATGATGAATTCCCTTTGTAACCGAGTCGGGCACTAGGGAACAAGGCAAAGTCCGTGTTCTGAAGAAACGAGGTTAGAAAATAGCGATCAGTCTTATGTTGGCTTGGAATCCATCTAGTTTGCCACGTTTATCCTCAAACATGTCGGTGTATTTGGACGGAATAGCCTCTAATATCGGTTGTTCTGCAATGGTTTTAACGCTATCTAGTGTACCTAGCAAACATTTGGTCCAGTCCCGTCCGAACAGGTTAGGGCAATCCTAAGCCATTAAGTACACAGGTAAAATTCCGTTTGCACCGTCATACTGAACGCAGATGGTACACTTTTCCAGTACAGAAATCGGCTGTCTAGTACATGTGCGCAAAGTCGATTGACACGCGGAAGGTTTTGGCGAATTTTGACAGATTCAGCACTTATTGTTGTTACGGTAGCTGCAGTATCAATCTGCATGTGAATGGGCTGTACCTCGAATTTCATTTGTACGGAATAGAATGAAGGTGGACAGCAGTTATCAGTCATAACACTCCAAATGGTGTCAAACACGAGGTCGCCTCGAATGGCAACTTCGATTAATTTTATTAGTTCTACCGGTGATTTTGACATTGGCAGTCGATAAACTCTTTCGCGACACAAGCGAGCCAGATGCCCAATTTTTCCACATGCGTAGCAAGCTGTCTGCTCGTGGCGGCACTCATTGGCCAAGGAGTGCTGGCCTCTATGTCGACAGCCTATAAATGATTTGCTTGAGGTCTTCCGTTTGCTATCAATTGATTTGACAACAATTTGAAAACGGGGCCAAATGGTTGGTAATGCTTTTCCGTTGTCGAATAATTGCGCCAGCTTCCTCCCAGGTTAAAGTTGATTCGTTTTCTGACTAGTCGTTCACGTACTGGTTCGCTCTAGATACCCGAAATCAAGCACTGCAGAGTAATTTCTTTTCTGAATTTGGTGGCAGGAATCTCTTGTTGAATGCATGTAATGCAATTATTCACACTCATCTGGAGCTTGATGCAAATTCGTGAAGAAGTATCTCGCAGTGCAAGTATGTTGGCGTGTTCCCCACAACTCGGTAGATTCAAAGCGTCAGTTATATTCTCTTTACTGCTAGTGTGTAGTGCATCAAAATTTTGTTGGCCCTCATCGCCCAGGAACTATCCCAGTTATTTAGTTGTGTGGGTCTCTGAAAGTGCGGTATTTTGTCGCAACACCGGCAATAATTCCAAATAATCCAAAAATGTCTGCTTCCAGCGGTTTTCAGAAGATGGTGACAGCTTTTCACAATCAACATACGGAAGCTGTGCAAGTAGATGTAACATTGTAGGTATCTTTTCCACGTCGCTAACTAATAAAATTTGGTAATCAACTACGCGGCAGTAGTAGACGCACACAACCGATAGCGTGAATAGAGACAGAACACGTGTTAACGCACCATGTGTTATTGATTTAATGAAATACAAATGGCCAAAAAAAACGGGATTGTAGCTAATAGCATGTGAAGACATATATCGCGAGATGTTAACATTTCGATTTACTCTCATCAGTCGCCAACGTAAAATCGAAATGTTAACATCTCGCTGTTTTGACTAAATGTATTAAGGGAACTCAATGTTTTAAATAACGTGTGAGACAAGTAAGTGGTCAAGGTCAGTCGCGGCCAATCAGAGGGCGGCTAAATAAGCAACCAACGAGGGCTCTGCGTTTTTGTTATCTTGGTTATCTTTTGATTACTCCTACCTTCCCTAAATACGTGCTGACGGGTTGTTACCTTGCTTACGCAGTTAGTTCGTTTGATGCGGGCTAAATAACGGAGAAAACGTCGTTCAAATACGGACGGTCTATATACATCCTCAGCAAGAATGGGTCAGGTCTATGATCCACGTAGCAGGACTGAAGACACAAATGCATTGCACAACCTTGTTTTAATGGAAAACCGAGTGTTTGCAATTTCACATAAATTCGTGAACGTACTGCATTTTTTTGCTATCCTCATGTACACCTTGTCAGCGATATTAAAATCAGATGACATAACACTAACCGAATAGATGAAACGATTAAAAATCTCGTCCCGCTCGCCTGATCAACGAATATATATGTAGGCAATGAGAGAATGACCTCTGATTCGACCATACTACTTTGGCACATGAGGGGACTGAGGAGGAGTCTAGCAGTTGATGGTTTTCGGTAGTAATTCCCAACTTCAAAATGGGGTGCCAAAACACCGTGTAATAATCACATCTACATTGGCCTTATCTCCGTCGCATCAAAGATTTTGCCGACTTCATAATGCAGCTACTTCTGAAACAGACATAACTAAATGCCAGAGCTGGCGAGTTTTCTAACTGGCCAAGGTTTATTGATCACATCTTTGCTTTGTGACAGACACTGGAGCATTTTAACCTCATGCCTCATCTGAGTGTCGTGTAAATTTTGGAATTAAATCTTCCTTAGACTCGGCTCTCTGATATGCCATCTGGAGCTGCCACCGTCGCGAACTTGTTACAATTAACTATATCAGACCATTAAAATAACTGAATTCAGAATGTTTAATTACGACAGCTTATTTTATGCAATCTCCTTCATGTGGCGTTTAACTAGAGCATCTGGTATATCTCCCCGCGTATTCATTCATTCATTCACTCCTAACAACTATGAGCCCGACCAGAATCTATTGTGACTTAAACCGCAGCGCTATGAAACCTGCAATATCTTGCATGCTACAAAAAAGAGGCTAATAACTCTGATTGTCACATGGTGTCCTGAAACCTTTTTGATGTTGAGAATGATTGCTAGCAAACGCCCATAATGAGGCTATTTTTCAATCTCCCATATGTAGCGGATAAGTATGGTCGGTTCAGAGGTGAATCTCTCGTTGTCATCGTTAAAACAGCCTTGAGAAAGTATGTCTAACTCGGAAGCATTCTAATGCTATAATATTTTAAGTTTCTGTTTCCGACAGTGGAACGTCGGGAATTAATTAAACTCACTAGGTCCGTCCTATCAACTGTATGGGCTGGCTCAAACCAGTTGAGTTGCTTCTAAAAGAGTTCAATCAAGCCATCAAGTCACCGGTGTCTGTGGTGTGGGCGATGTCTTTTTGGAGCAGGTCACTTCGTAACAAGTTCAGATAGCCACTGAGTGTTCATTTTAATCATTTCGCTACTACCATCCGAGCGGTTTGACTGCCAGTATTATCTGATATGTGCTACGCACAACCTGATGGTAAAATTTCTAATTAGTCACTTTACACCTGAGATCGGATGAAATCTGAGCGAATAAAACGAAGAATGAGGCAGCAACGGCTTGAAATAATTCAGGGTGACAATGATAAAGTGAACGACGATCATTAGCGGCTTGGTGGCGCTGGTAACTGATGCCAATGTGATCAATTTATGTTCATGGTTAGGTGTGTGGAGTGGTTTCCTTATGGCACAGTGGGTTGCAAAATTCGATTTACAGAATATTCTGCCTTTCTTCGGGTGTGGGACGACGGAGACATGCGCTTACTTAACAGACAAACAGCGCTGTTTTAACTTTTAGCCCGTCTAAGGAGATGAAAACGGGCGTAATAGAGGGCACTGTTGGCAGCACTTAATGACAATGACTGGATATTTGTATTTAAGTAGGTTTTGCTTTTGAAGTAAGTGTCATCCATTCGTCTCTTTGGTCTCTTCTATCTGAATGAGACTTAATCATTTTGACACAACCTACCAATCACTATAAGCTCAAAAATCGGATACCAATGCTCATCGCTTATGTTCCCTTATCCGTCCACTCATAATTTCATATTCAGTTATCCACATATGTTTTCCTGTTCTTCCGTTCTGTTTCATCATTGCTGCAGTTTAGTTATGTTCAGCAACTGTTGCTGGAAATGTAAATGGTTTAAATACAATCACTATTGGAATACAATGTTTGACTAGACAAACAACGTTCCATTGGATATTTGGTAGAATGTTTATACTAGGCTTCATATCAAAGATAACTGGGATACTACATACCCACGCTTACCTTGTTGAGGGCACGTTCAACAGCATCCTTTACTTCATCTATTCCGTGTCTTCTTTCCCGATTTGTCAGGCATTCTTCAGCTATACGCAATGGTTTCTTTATATGGCATTTTGTCATTTCCATAATACGCAGTTTTTCCTGTGGGTATGAGATTTGCATATAGAATTTAATTCATTCACGATGAATCCAGTAAACGGTATCTTTACATTGACTGAATTGCTATTAAATTTACACTTACAAGTGTGTTTGCTCCTACCAGTAGTCCCTAACTCAAATGTAAATCGCATTTTTACGCACTCGTTTCTTAATATTGACAATAACATTGTATATGTAAACATCACCTTGTTAGTTTGACGAGTTATGGGATCAAACAAATGGTTCCACTTCGCCTTATTGCTGTCCACTGTTCGACGCCAATAATTCGGTTTCTCAAAAACTATTTACAGATCAGCAAACATGGATCAGTTTATAACAATCGATTAATCTCTTGACGTGCCATGAAACCATTAAAAAACAGAGCTTAATGATGATTCCATCGTCATTTCACCCTCATGGTGATGTAGTATTCCGGTGCACTGGAACGAACCAATGAAAGGACACCCATAAAGTTGCTGTTCGATTTCATCTACTGGTGATCCGACTGTTTCGTCTGGACGTGTTGCATACTTTCACGGGACGTTCGGTGTTACCTAGAGGAATGTACTACAACCAAAAATAAGACGAGAGCTTATTTGCTTCATTGTGCACTGGAGTAAAGTCGATAAATTCGAATGACACATGGACTGTTCAGGACTAGCTCTGGCTTAATCAATTTAGATGGTTCTTTTGACACGGCGAAATAAACTGCTCATACGAAAAACCCTGCCTCAAAGGCATACCGTTAGTACTTATCTTAACTGAATCATGGAATTGAAAGTTATAAGTTGAAACAAGACAAATTTTCAAACAACTCAAGCAGCCAGCTCGTCTCTCTGTTTACAACTTCAGTAACTTATACGGTGGCATTTTAATAAACACAATTTTGTCTTTTTCAGTCCTCTAGCAGTAAATTAAACTTATGGTTACTCAGCGCTCTCAAGATAAGCAATCCCAGCACTCTCAGTGATCTACTTTCATCCCTGCTTAGGGAATTATCGTTGTATGATGGGACCTTGGATCGATTTTCTCTCTTAGTAGAGCACACCAATAATATGTACCTTTGCCACGACTAGGATTGAGGTTCCTGTTTATTTCCATATAAGAAAAATTTGTTGACAACTGCATCACTGACCACACATTAGGCATGGATCGATAACGCACCTACATGCTCAGCCACATTTACTTGTGAACAATGTTTAATTTGCCTAATAGCTCTTAGGAAAGACAATAGCGCTGTTTTATATTACAAACCGTAACCTCCCAATTGAGATTTTCCAATCATATTGAAATCAGTTAATTATCTGCAATTGCCCAACGACGACCATGAGTGCTGTTCAAATCATATCAACCAAATCATTGCAGTATATATATATATATAAATATATATGTATAAATGAGCCGACTATAACAGATATCAAGCCGAAGTTCCAAGCCTTTCTGCTTTATTTTAGACTTCGCATAGCATCATTTGCATCATACTGAGATTACTGTCGGCATTGCGTTATTTAGAGACTGAGAAGATCTGTTATGTACTCTACTTGTTTTCACAGATTGCTACGTGCTTCCCCCACTGGATTGTTGTGGTATTGCGCACATACCACTTAACCATGATACTCCCTAATGAACGAAATTACTCAGGATGCTTGACTCAATAATGTGATTTTATTCCCATCAATTTGTTGAAGGCACCTTTGTAAGTAAAAGAAAATGACAGTTGAGATTTTGATGACACTAATTTGATTACAGCGAGAATTGATTAAGTGTTATTTAGGATACTCACGTCGATCAACGGCACTTTCCAGAAACCCTGGTTATTTGGGTTAGTTGTGCGCAGAGTTAAATACATAGCGCACCTTGTCAGCTTCTTGCGGTTTTATAAGGTTCTGGACTAGGAACTGAGCATGGGTGCACGTTCTTGCACTCCGTACTTCGAGTGACCCCCACTGATGCTTTCCGTTATATCACTACCGATCAACCAGTTAACCCAAGACATCTGTTTTTTAAAACATATGCGATCACAAAAACACTTTCTTTCACTACACCGGGTTAGTTAGCCTTTTTCAGATGTGCGACAATTGAAACTCTGTCGTGAACATCTATATCCGATTGCTCGACGTCGAACTATGCACTTGGTAGAAGCTGATGCTGCTGTTATTATTCAGCCAACCCAACCGATAACAAGAACCGCGATTAATGAACTGCCCTTTAAGACCTCGGTACCGGTTAGTCTGCTGACTCATTCTGTTAGCATTTTTACCGTTCACACTAGCTCTGTTCAAAAGACACTGAACCGTGCCACTAAAAGACAGTTATTTGTAAGATACCAAGCCGATTGAACAGTGGGTGAGTAGATGTATTTCGGTGTTCATTCGGACGGACACTACGTGAAAGCAGATTACAGGGTTGAGAAATCCTCGGTGAAACAGTATACCTTGTCAGAGTGCTTATCTTAAGTTACCAGACGAACTAAGTGCGTTGGTAACGCGTCTCATAGAAAGTAACGATCCTATGAGTAAATATTTCGCTTTTCATAACCAAGATTTTCAAAAAAACACGATGCTTGTTTGCAAAACACGAATGGACTGCGTTATGAACAGGCTACTACCTTGAGTTTATCTTGTTCTTGGTCCATTGTCCGAATTTCCGAGGACAGCTCGTTCCGCCAATATTCAATATCCTGCATGCGGTTTTCTGACGTTTAAAATAAAATCATTGAAAATTGTTGATATGAAGTTAAACATAACAGTTTCGTATTTCTGAATCTTTGTATGTTGTGTAAAATGGAGATTGGTGTTCACTACAAGAGCTTACATTCATTTGGACTTTGGGTTTAAGCAGCTGATCAGAGTGCATAAATCTTGTTTGTGTACCCACGAAAACGGAAGGATGTGACGCTCGGTTGACTGGGTAAGTTACTTCTGAGGCTCAGTATATAATTATTGGAACCAGCTCGTTTCTTTCATTCCGCTTGTTGAATGTGAACAAAAGGGCGATCCAAATGTATATAGTGTGACCACTGAAGTACTGAATGAAGATTCTCTTGAATTCTCTTTTATGTCGGCTGGCAGATTACCACAGTCTGTCTAAAAGAGAAACCGTTACGGTTCTCGGTCAAGACCTTTCATTCAATATTGTTTCGTAAGAGAGCGGCAGGTTAGAAGTCCGGCATTTTCCTCCAGGATAATGGGCCAACCATTTTGCCTTCCCTAACCTATACGACCAAGAAGATATAGATTGCCAAGTCTTTTCTGTTAGCGGGAAGAACCCTGCCAGTATGGGAATAATTCCATGCAGTTGTGGTTAGTAGGCTTTTTGGACGCTCAAGCGGTTACACTATGTCGCACCTAGTATCTTTTTGGTTTCATGGCTGAACAGCAATGGTGTTTATCCGCGATGTACCGTTTACCATGGTAATGTTTTCTGAACAGTTGGTTTCTTTTCGTTGGAACTTAATAATTATAACCTACATTCGTTTCCTTTGCTTGGTCATTTATTTAATGTGAACGTTTCGTTTAGAAATGCGACATTTCTGTGAATCTCTTTGCATTACATTAATTGACCACCATGCCATTTGCCTTTCTATAACATCTATTTTTAATCACCACAACAAATGTCGTTTTGTGGTCTGATCGATTATCCTTTGTGAACTGGCCATCTTGGGATTTATATTTGACGACTTTGACGATACTGTGCTTCTAGTATGCTATGCAGACGATAAACTCAAACGTTCGCTATCTTACTGTTGCTCATACTTTGCCGTTATTTCACGGTAACTATTCACTGACGATTTACTTTGCTCGTTGTACAAGTTTTCATGGTGGTGGTTTTAATTGTTTCCTTTGGCCTTTGTAATTATATGACGAACGAAGCAGTCCCACCATATTGAGACCACTGACGGATCGATGAACTGCGGTCTCTTCTGGCGTTAGTCTGCTTTAGAGATACAACACGGATTATGTACCAACTATACACAAAACAGCAGGGAGGAACATGTATTGTTCGTTTGAAAAAGGGTCTGTTATTATCGTTTACACAGTACACCACTCTTTTTGAATGCCAAGCAAATGATACTGTCTTCTTAAAATGCTAATGTTGTCAATGCTGAATGAACATAATTCCTCTGCACATTACACTGCCTCCTACGGATTATCAGGCTGATTGATTACAGCACTATCTGTCCCATGCTAATTGTCTGATTCCGAATCGCTACTGTCACGCAGCATGTGCACTCGGAGTTGAGCGTTGTTGGTTTTTGTATGGACGCTATGGCAAACCTACCGATGATCCGTTTTACGTGAATTATGGACTGCAATATGTAAGGAGAACTAAACCGAAACACCGCTCAATTACCATGCGCACGCATGCGTGGTATTAATTCGCTCAGTCCGTAAGATCCCACTGTTTGAGCAGATCATTACATTAGCCCTGTATGTGAAATAGGCGGGCACAATATCACACAGTTCGCACCCAGATTACACTCACTGAGTTTCTGTGTACTGAGGTTTTGCATGTCCTGTGTTCGCTTATTGGCTTCATGAATCGATCGCCATGTATCTAGGCGCATTTGTTCAGCTTCAGAACGTTCGTTAGCTGCGTTCCTCGTCGCCACCTTCGTCGCTTGATTCCAGGCTTTCTCGCTGTAGCGTGGGTAAATACACTGCCTAGAAGGGAAACGAGTACAGAACAAAATGATCGGTTGTCTTTAGGAGCTGTCTTCAGCAGAATGACTGATTCCGTAGTGCTCGTTTACAATACAATCAGCTGTGTTATTCTTATGCAAGGCTTCTGCGATTTTTCGAATGCTGTTAGGCATAGCTGAGCACAATTAATTGACGCCTACTATTCGGTGGTATCGTTGAGTCAGTTTGATTGATTTGGATTGCATGTGACATAAATTTGGCAAGATCATTACTCTGGTAAACTCCAACCCTACATCAAAGCGAACCAACATGTTTTTGTCTATTCGAGTGGACCTTATACACCGATATACGTCTCATCTCAAAGAGCTGTGTGACCCAGGTATTCAAGGGTACAATGCAATCCAATCCCTGTCCTTCAAGTAACTTGGACTGTGAAGTGAAACACGTGGAGGTATTTCGCAGATCACACTATTTAAATTACTTTAATGCTTTATTCACCAGATTGGTACATTCAACTAAAGAATCAAGTGCTGGATGTTTCAGGGTGCATTTTGCGTGAAGTAGGTTAAGTTTATATAAAACACAGGCAACGGTCATACTTATGTGGTCAGGATAACTGACATTATGACATTACGACTTAAATATATTGCTAACTGATCATCAAATATAAATATCGTTTTATGGTCCTATGGTCACGGACCATTATGCACTGTCAATTTTATTATAAAGAACCCTGAAGTTGCAGAACATAATTATCATTAATTTGTTAATCTTTATCTATTAGTACACATTATTCGACGTAGATGTGCTCATTTCCAGGTTGAACACATTAGCCAGTCGCCAAAGATCAGCCTCCTCCTTGTAGGTCACTATTTCTTATAACGGTCTTTTGACCACAGGTGAGCATTTTTCAACATTAGGTCATTCTTCAGTATGCCTCGGTTTGGAACTGTTAGATTCTAACCATTGAATGCACATTGGGTGTCCCCAAAATGTCATGCACTTGTTGGTAAATACGCTCAGCTTACTGGATCATAAGCTATGAATGGGAAACTGGAATGGCTTGCTGTGTGTATGTTCCAGGCAATGCACATAATCGCCGAAATCGTAGATTCCGATGTAAAGAGGCTTACCAAGCTTACCAAGCTTACCAAGTTGAAAGTGGTGTCGCAGACCATTAAAAGACGAAATTACCTTATGGGAATTACAAATGAATGGAACAGTTATTGAAGAAATTAGTTGACTGAAACAGGTTTTCGGCTAGCTTCTTCTGGAAAGAAACACTAGAGTTGACCTTTGCTCTGGTCAGCACTAGCTAATGGTGAATATTCCGACCCACACAGCAACTAGACATCTTCACTGGCCACTGCACCAGTTACCTCGGGATGCTGATATCAACTCTATCAGTAGTGCCAGTTGTGGGTAATTCAGTGTGGGCCGACAAGCAGTAATTGCCTTTTCCCGAGAGGATCGGGCAGCGACTAAACATGTTAATTCGGTCAACTGCTCACTGATCAATACGACTGTCCCACAGAAACGTGAACAGTGGTTGGAAATCTGGTCATGGCAACAGCATGCATTTCTGATAAGCTCTTACAAAAGCAAAAGTCGTGACGGAATTTCCCTTCAATTCACACATTAGAACCTCGTGCCTAGATGTGACTGGCATGGCTTTACTACGTTCTGTCGAATCTGACCGCAACTGAGATTGAAGTCTGATCCAACTGTGTACAGCCCGCTGGTTATCGCACCAAAACCACGGTAACCGGG
>JTDE01001366.1:62340-89145 GCA_014338405.1 Paragonimus skrjabini miyazakii | reverse complement strand
AAAAACATTCACTTTATCATGGCTAAGTTTTGGACAGTTGAAAGTCGCAAAGCAACACCCCACACCTTTGTTGGGAGAGATAATATGGTTTCGCTCTCAATTACCGTAGGCCTTCATTAACAAGCTAAATAAAAGTTCACCAAGCCTGACTTAACTGTCTCAAAACGATTTATCAATTGATTTTTTGGCGCCAATTCTGGATTAAAAGTACACCTATTTGGAGCATGGCGAAAAGATCCAGCCTTCCGTTAAGTACTCAGCGAGCAGTATAAAGAACTAGGACGAACGTGTTGCTCGTATTTTAAAAAGGGGTTACACGAGAATCTACAGTAACCAGTGATTTACACCTTGCCTATTCGTGAAATACCTATTGTGATACGCAGGCCTTGGCTCGATCGTCAATCCTGACGCAATATCAACAATTGTCAGCTTTCTGGAACGGAAGAAGACAGTACTGGTAACAATGAGCGACCACGGGTTTAGTGGGCTTCAGTGGGTTATTTTGAGCGCAAGAAAGGGCACGAAAATAAAAAAAATCCCGTTGGTTTCAAATATTTGACTGTTTTACTGATTTGTTTAGGGTTTCGCCTATCTCTGTTTCGTTTCTATGAAGTACAACTAAGCAGCCTGCTTTATTCAAGTCCTCTCTTGAAAAATTCCTATTCCGAACGGTTTTGACTGATTGCTTTGTCAAAGTGAGGGCTAGTTTCAGATGCTGACTGCAGTTTGCTATACTATTCTGCTAATCGTTTGTTAATCTCACATTAACAAGTTGGTGTGGTTTACGGTTTTTGAAACATCGCGATCTACATAGCAGTTATCTATATTCATGTAACAGGGTAGGCAGTGTTTTGTTGGACAGTGAATGGTCTGCCAGAACATTCTGAGCTTGTTGACCCATCAGCACCCTGAGAAATTTTTTGTCCGCAAAACAAGCTTATTTTCCGTGCACGGAGCTTCTTCCTTTAAGCTACATTAGTCGGTGATAAAACTTACATCAGGGGTATAAAGAATTGCTTGCAATTCATTATATTAGGAGGAACTCAACAGTGGGAAGTAAGCAGACGTGAATATTTTACTACAGCGTGTAAGATGTGTGCTGGATAGAGTGCGTCCCAAATGAAAATCGACTTGCATGATACGGGTTGTTAGCAGTATGGGTTACGTCATCCACGAAGTGGACAACATTGGTTGTTCTACTCCTCTGTTGCCTCTTAACGTGGAAGATTTGTTTCATAGTTCTCCGCATTTAATGAACGATCAAATGTTGCAAAAACCGGAACAACCTCCAACCAAAAACTTAATCACAAACTGACCTTGCGTTGTTGTAATAGTTCTTTACGTAACCAAATAACTGATAGCGTGGTAAACGCACCCCGCAAGGCCATATTTGAACGATTGCATCGTCCTCCACACATCGTTTAGCGGTGATCCCAGTGGAGGGTCTGAAACCGACGGAACTTCTGGTACGCACAATTGGAGAGGCAGCAAAATAGGATCCGACCACCATGATTACTTAGGTAGAATTGGGGTTGCCCCGAAGGTGTTCTTCGTCTAAGAAAGTTAGGCTTTATATTTTAGAACACATCACAGTATGCCTGTTAGGGTTATTCACTGATTGGGTTGTAAACAACAAAGCGATATATTTAAAGTGCTTTTATGGAAATTGTTCTTCCTTCAACGACTTTGTTGTCTCTAAAACCTCAAAAGCAAGTGTACAGGACTTGTTAGTTCACATGATCACAATCCGAGTATGTGGACGGCGTACTGAGTAGCACAATCTTTTATGAGTTACAACACACTTATTTGCATGTTTTACCGGGAATTCTATACCGGGTGCACCGTAAGAGGATTATCGTGTAAAATATATGAGCAATACTCTCAGTAATGTGGTGGTAAAACTAACGAAATAGGCTTAACTACAAGCTTTGTTCACTTGAGTGACTACGCCTGCTGCGTAAATACGACTATCTTAAAATTGGTCAAATTTGATCGAAATTTGTCATCACTTGCTGAGGCTGCGTGCAGCCTTGACCCTGAGGTCGATGGGATGTTCATGCAGACGAAGAAAATCCGATGACCTACAACCACCTTAAGTTGTTTGCAAAACGGTGTTCTAGTTGTTTGCAAACGTCTAGTTTTTCAGCTTATCTTAATAATTCTGTTCATAACTTACCATATTTCTCCTGAGAAACAAACATAGTGTTTTGAACATTGATTTCTGTTGAACTACTTCAAACAAGCAGAAGGAGAACATGGGTTGCGTTTGTTTAATATTTTGTTTACTCTCGTTAAGCGTAGATATAAAACATACAGATTGTGTGTGACAGGTAAATATAGACGGACAATGAATGGATATATATATATATATATCAGACATTTTGTTAACAGTATGGCAACGTGATAGATTGCCTCTGCCAATATCGAGTAAATAACGTCTTCTGATGAGTTCTTACCGACATAACTTTGGGTCCTGATTGAACTACAGAATTTCGAGTGAAGTAACTTGCCTGTCGCCATAATGCGTCTACTGGTCGATTATACAGGATTCTGACCGTCGAGTTCACTGGTTTAAGCTTGTTGTATCTTCAGCTGGTTTCTTTTACTTGCTGAGGTAGTCATCGATCTGTTTACTCATGTAAAATTCGTTGCAACCGTAAGCGAACTGATGGACAACGTGGTGTTGATGACATACTATGTGGTGGTATGCGTTTTCATTCTCTGTCTGTCTCTAATAGTGTCCTTTATAAGATGCATAAGTTACGTTTGTCCTCGATGGAAATATTCGATTTGTCAACCTATCGCACCCTATCTTCATCCTGCTGTGATGAAATAATTTATTCGCTTTCTAGGTGTCAATCAAGGGACTTTAACTTACATGATCGAGTACGTCTATTTAGTTTTCTAAAAAGTGACAGAATACTTGTGAGTTGTAAGCTTCATTCCAGAACGAGCATGGTTTCGTTGATCATTTTAGTTTCATGGGTAGACAGTAGAGTGCTTTAGCTAGAAAAGAATATTACCTGGACGATCAGACAGTTTTGGATCAATAATAATAATTTTTGCATCCTTTGTTGAATTCTTAATTTACCTGTGAACCATGCTGCAAAAATATTCGCAGTAGAAGTGTGAGACGACGGTGTGGCGTTCGTTATTTGCCATTTCTCAATTTTTCTCATTAATACTCTAATTATTCTCTATTTTTATTTGTTTAACATCTTCGATAGTGTGCGTACTAAGTAAGTCTGGACTAGCAATTATAATTTAACAATGATTTCGCTCAGACAGAATGCCGATTATCTGAGTTAGCTGAACGATTCAGCCTGAAACCTTCGAAATGCTTAACCAACATTTAATTTTTGCTTTAATAGTTAAGAGAAATTATATGCAGTGACTTAAACAGAACGTGATTATTATTTACTTCTTGTTTGTTCCTGTTTCAAATGACTTACAATATTGCATCTGAAAATAACTGAGTAATGGCGATTGTGCTAAATATGCATGTTTTGTGTGGGTTTACTTGGCAATATAATGTTGGGAAAAATGATATCAGATTTTGTATCTTATATCGAATGACATTCTTCGTAAAAATGGTGGTACTTACCTTTCTTTAAAAAACAACCAAAAATATGCTTCTATGGAAGACAAATTAAACTGACGGTGAATTTCATTGACAAACTAGTTATATGTCTAACCGACAAAACGTAAGAAGTATGTACTATTAATCACAGTGGACTGTCGAATTACGTTTAGTTTTACGGCCACGTGACAGTCGGATGAGGTCAAAGATTGTATTGATCTTTGTACCTAATTTTTGGTAAGAATACTCAGTTAGGCTAAAAAGTTATCTACTCACGAAACACCTTGAAACTCGAAATGTTCCCTCATTTTTCTCTCCCAAACTCAAGGTTGAAAGTTCATTAACTGCTAGGTATGCGAACGGTGTAGACTGTTAACACTATTAGGTCATCCAAGAGTTCGTGTGATTTAAGCTGTCATCTATCAGATGCTATGGAATATTTTGTTGTGAAGACCTAATTAGACAAGTTGCTTAACCTTCTACTGGTTACAAACTGTTGTTACCCCTGAACTCTTTTGTGTTCATTTGCCTATTAGTTTTACTGCATGTTCGCCCGACGTGCATAAACGTATTATTGGTATTTCAGCACTCTATCAATTTAAGCTTAGATAGCAAATGACGATAGGCTGAGAATTTCCGTCCTGCGTTTAGTAAGAATAGAACCGTTGGACAAAACTGGTTTACAAATATCAGTTTTGAGGACTGTTTTCTTTGCTGTGGGTGAATCGTAAATCATAAGGATGATAGCGCAAAGGTGAGTAGCTGTTTGCTGTTGCGAAGTAAAATGCCTCTTTGTGCTGTATCTTCATCTACGGTAAAAAATAAACTTTATACGACAATAAATGAAGGGCAGCAAAATAAATGTAATTCGTATGGGATTTCCACGTGAAAAACATAGTGATTACCGTCTGGTAGCTCATCGTAGGAATAATCAATCACATCTTTTTAAAAACAGGAATCTTAGTTACAGAAGAATCGTCTTTGCTAGTAAGCACAAAAGTTTTATATCACTGTCAAAACATTGGGAATTAAAACACAGTTCCCGTTCGTTCCGAGTTTCTTACTTCATCCATCATATACCTAGATTAAAACTATATTTTTCACTGATCTATTTATTAGGGTTTGAAAGAAAGCGGTCGTGAGAACAGAGTGACGTTGAAAGCCTCGGTACTGACACGCACAATTTCTCAGCATCAAAATATTGTCTTGACCAGTAACGTCTATTTTTCTGCTATAGTCAACAAGAGAATTTTGTTTTCAACCTGCTTCTATTGTATGATGCTCATAGAAAACAAGTACAAGCTGAACGTATCGAGCATCATGGAAACGGTGTTGTTAAATTGGGGATGACAACTTTTGGTTCGTTAGAATTGTACATAATACAAACGTGCTCATTTTCATTTGCATTCATTTTTGACTCCTAAGAAGTGTCAGTAAGAAACGGCACGTTTGAGACACGGCGATTCAGAGACATCAGCAATTACAAGAGTTTAGCATTGTTAAAGGGATGAAGGATGACATGTTGATTGCCAGTCTTTCTGCCTTTACTACAGACTCACACCTCAGTATGAAACAGTCAGTCAGTCATCGGCAAATGGAATATTGAGATCAACAAAAATTGGTGGAAAGCTTCCGATTATAAAGTTGAACGATGCAACAGCCTGATATTCAAATGTATGCAACAACCCTGTGCACGAGGTCTCTATTCGAGGACGCTGTTATGATAGATTCAGGTAGCTTGGTCCAGTTTAAACATAATCCTTTAGAAAATGGGCTTGCCCTGCGTGCTCAACCTTACATCTTATGTTGCTGCTTCAACAAACTACCTTTGAAATAGTGTTGTGCCAAATTTTGAAAATCGGACTTAACTCATGGAACCAAATCACGCACATGAGAGCGCACACTGGTTTATACCACTCGATTCGGGACCAAAACAAATTCCTCATGATAGCCATAAATGTGACCAGTCTTACAATCAATCATTCCGAAAACATAAACCTACTGACGTAGTGTGGTCAGACCTACACCGGCTAGTAAAATGAACAAGTCTAGATGGATGGATAGAAATGAACAGTCCGTTTGCAATAGTGTGAATGTGTGCACAACATCTCTCCTTCTAGAAGTAGAAGATTAATCAAACATCTTAAGAATGATTTCTGGAGTTAACACAAACGTCTGATTGCGTGATGAACACGATTAAATCCGGGAAGATCAAAAGTGTCTGAAGTAACTGGGGACGACGGTATGTGGACGTTAGTGAGAATATGTCAACCACTATCTGTCGGGAGTTTAGTATTGAGTTTTTGGTAAACGTGGCTTCCATCAGCCCATTGTCCCTAGTGTTTGACGTGGCATGTGTGGATGAGCCTTTAAACTGGAACGTGGTGGTCGACATTGCCCTCGCGATTAACGATGGGGCTTGACAACCAAAGCTTCCAAGTGTGACACATTTTGAAGATAGACTGTACCTCCATATTAAAACTACTTGACGTGTGCACCAGCAAGCCTGCTGAATTGCAGTCACATCGGCGAAAAGCACTCTGATCATATGGCATCAGATGGAATTCTTACCCGTAGTCCTAGAAATGCTTCAGTCGACGACTGCTATTCTGGTGTCACTTTGTTGGCTGTTGAAAATTAAGCCCTTTAAGAAAACATCAAATTTTACCCTTTGTTTTCCATTTCTTTAATGCATTCTTACACTTGTTTACGAATCTTCCCGCTTGACCGTTAGACTGTGGACGATATACTGGCGTAGACGTGATATACCCCACTGTTGGTAGAAAATTCTCCAAGTTCCTTTGAACTGAGCTGCGGTCCGTCACTAAAATCTCCAGACTATCCAATTAATGGAATAATCGTCGGAAGTGAGGAAGGATTGTCAATGTTGTGGTTATTCGCACGGGAGAAACCTCTGACAACGTTGAGTGATCATCGACTACCAATAAGTACGACGGTCTGTTTGACAGGTCCAAAAACTGAAGGCGCACACGGAACCAGGCCTCATTATAATTAGTTCATGAGTGTGATTCACATATAACCTGTATTTTTGTAGTCATTGCAGAGCTTTTGTAAATTCGAACAAATTTTTTTCGACTGACGAGTCCCGGTTAATAAGCATAATTGATAGCCACTGACTCCTTGCGACTAATACCAGGATGACCCCATTGTAGCTGGCTTAATACGCATTGCTGTGAAACAGTCGCAATTAACACGCCATCTGCTAGCATCAAACAACGGATAATCTTAACAAATAAGTATCTGTGGTGACAAAATTTGTTCAGTCTTTCATCTGCTTTTATATGGACTATATGGCTTGCTTTGAAAAGGCATCCTTTTTGTGGTCTCTGTTACCATTTCGGTGGTTACTGGTAGGCTACGGACTAGGTCTAAAAAGATTATGTAAGTGTCATTATCTACCGTTATTATTGATATGACAGCATTCACCAAGTTTGTGACTGTCCGCCCGTTATGAAATAAGATGCTGCTTCCGCATACTAAAAGCTATACTATTTCTTTAACTGGATTTCATTGTTATATTCTGTTAAATGTAACGCTCTCCCAGTAATCGATTGGTAGTGTGCTATTTGACATCAAACTTGATAAAATAAGAATATCTCACCGATTATGACAACTGCTAAATCTTTTGTGAAATTTATTGTTGTATATTACGTAATAAAAGGCTTAACACATGCAAGAACATACGAAATCACGTTGGAAATGACATTTTTTTAATGACTGTTGACAATTATCACGTAGTATTTGTACTAAGCTCTGACAGGCAACGTTTATCTTATTGAAAATTAATCCCGCTCTATCTTCGCAGGAAAATAATATATATATTCATTAGTCATGAAGCAATTCGCTTCTGAAAAATCAGGACCTGATAAATGACGTCTCAGCCCAAACAGATAGCCATACCGCTAGCCTGGAGATTCAGTATTGAGACTCCACTACAGCGACTGAGTTATCTCGAACAAACTACAATGGTATACCTCGCAGCACTTACACAGTGCTTCAGATGTGGGAATAATTGAGTTGTGTAGCAAACTGCTAGTTGAGTAGTAATCAATCATTTTTACTATTATACGAAAAGAATACTGGAATAACCAACAAATATGTCAACTACTAAGCGATTGCAAAATTGTGCATCCAGAGGTCAAGTGATCTTTCAGGACATAGTAAATTCCCGTAAGATCGATAGTCCATTCGATATTTTTGGTTCTTAGTCTGTCATATTCCCATATGAATTTTTGTAGATATACTTTCTTTCATATCGCACCTGGTGGCTGTCCCAACATTCTCCGAGGTTTAAATAATGAAAGTTTTTCGTGCAGTCTGTTATTTTTATGTAATAACTGTTGTACAACATCAAAACATTTATTAGCCTGTTTTAACTGGTACTGACTCGTACAACAAATTTTGACATCAAACTCTCTTGTTTACCCTCTTGAATGATAATGAACTTAATCAGACGTAACACGTACGATAAACTGGGAACAACGAAAGTATTCTGTAAGTGAAACACATCTCATCTGACATTCGTTTTGAACTTTACCATTAAGCTGACCTTGAAAAACCAAAAGTACAAGTCGAATTTTATTGTTATTTCTTTTCTTCTCATATGCCTTATTGTAATTACATCAAGGTGAATGTTGGCAATTATTTGTTTTGTCAAACATTACATTATTAAACAATGTGAAGTACGAAATACGTTTCATTACAGTAGCTATCAAATTACTTCATTTGTTGTTAACTCACTGTATCATGTAAACCAAAAATGAAGATTGTCTGTAACAAAAAGAAGTTCACTTGAACCATAAAGTATAGGCAAGCAAAAGTCGAGTCAAGTCTTTCGCTCCCAGTTAACTTTCTCATAAGCGACAACAATATTTGTAAGTTCGGTCAGAGACTAATAGTGAACATTTATGATGACATACAAATATTTGTCGTGACAGGTGAGTGGAATCGTATTGAATAAAAACAGTGTACATGGGCTTGTCGTCATGGTTGGCAAAAAGCATAATTTGTAAAGGGTTATTCACTGGTCGATCTCGTACATGTTCTAGGTGAGAAAGGGAACTTATTCACATGAGTAATATCTTGAGTGAATGATTGTTTTGAGAGCACGCATCCATCCCAGAATGTGCTGTGTGGCACTAGTAGCGATGTTGTATTTACGAACACATATGAGGATCAAGTAATAGTCTTGAGTCCGAAAGTGACAGATTAAACTGTGGAACTGTATTTTGGATTAAAATCTGTACAGATCAGACCGCTTTACTTCGTTGGTAGCCCGTGCACGCAATACGCAAATTCAGCAGAATTCTAAAAAATTACCGTTACATAATATTATACAAACCCTTTTATGAGTTCTGGTAAAGTACACAATGAACTCATTTCCGTTAAAAGTCGAAAGTAAGTTCTAGATTTACATTAAAATTTTGTGGCAGGTTTCAGTTCATGCAATGAATTTAAAGTCATCATGCGATCGCTAGTATGATTTTAGGGTAAGAACATTTAACAAAATGCGCATTCGCTTTTGATATTTATAAATGAATTCGATTGGCTCGCAAAGCAGACATTTTTCAAGGTAACTGATTTCATCACATGAGAAAATCTAGGGAATTAAAAGGAAATACCGTGTATTTTTGAGCTGCTTTTACAGTTTGTTGAAATTACAAGTTTTGAAGTAAGTGAGTATCTACTGGAAACCTGTGGTGTTGCGCGGCGATATTCATACCTTTGCGATGACAATTTTTTCGATCTGTGCCGTTATCACGAGAATTGCAAGCACAGCATTCTTCCCCAAGTTTACATTCCTTGTTATCACCGACCTCAGACAAACGCGATCGCTGCTGGCCACAGGTCCATCAACGTTTAGGAAAACAAACAGTGTTCAGTTCCCTGAGTAGATGCATATGACCCCATTAACTGCAGTGGAAATCACAAGATAAACTGTTGAAATGTATCCTTCTTTCTGAGCATTGCATCTGCTACAGAGTCGTTCTGTGGAAGGACTAGTAGAAAGAGCTGCAAATTATCGCACAGAAGATTGGCTTGACTGTGATGATCGGCTCAAATAACAAAAGACCTACGATGCCTTTCTCCAGACTATCAGTTCAACTGCTCATATGACGTTTCATTTCGGAGTCAGATAACAGGTTGAACCCTGATTTGATTGTATCATCAGTGTATGTTGGATTAGGGATTTAAATTTTAACTCTTATTCACCAATTTGTCCACCATTTACATCGAACATTCTTTAGTGAAAATGAGATTTATGTTAGATTAATGTTACTGACAACGGTCGCCAATTCTAGCCAACAAAGGTCTTATCAACTGAGATCATTAGCTTCATAAGTCTCTTTGTCAAAAATCAACTACACACCTGCTCCGATATACTAGAGTCCCCTTTGTTTCAGCAGTTCTCCATTTTAATTTGAATATATATACACACATTTTTAAAGGTAGCATTGAATAAGGGTACTGGACTTAGTCGTTTGATGTAGATTTATATTGAAAACTGGGAACAAGTTTAATAAATGTAGAAAATGACATTGAAGCCATCTACCTCGCTTTGACTGAATCAATGTGACTTTTGTTTGTTCCGTTGTTTTGTCGCCATGTGCTAAATCTACATAACTGAACGTCATATGAACTCAATAGATGAGAATGAACGAAGTGCTTGAATATCGCAAATTTTGTCCTCTTGCTGTATTGATGAATAGTAAATACCACCTTTGGTGATAATAAAACGTTTCTGCATAAGTGCATTTATGTCAAATCAATTTGACAATTAATTAAAAAAATATCATTAATTGCTCAACGCATTTATGCGATTCAAGAACGACGTAGCTAATTGTAACACGTCGTACAACATTGCATAAGAGTATTTCATAGTCTCCCCCAAAGGTTTTTTCGTTTTCCTTCTATTTGGATTTTGCAAATATTTACGGATATTCAACGTCACAGAAAATATGGTTTCCATCAAATTCCGATTACAAACTCCATATGCAACTAACCGCAAGTAATATTAGATGTGAGAGAAAGCCCATATAATAACAATTGTCCAGAAGTTTGAACAACACCGTTAGAACACAAAAACTGGTAGATGCAAGCATTTCGTATTGACTCATCAGTAGTAAATTTACAATAACATGAAAAGGTTTTTTTATATTAGACAGTTTAAAGGTGGGTTGGGTGGATAGTCGATTGATGTGTTTGGAAAGGTTTTTAAGTCTAAGGCGGGGTCAAGTTAACGAACAATTATTTCTGAACACATAGGGCCAGCTTCTGTCGATTGATTGCAACAGCCTCAGTAAACTACAAGAATCTTGAACTGGGATGACGTAATAAGATTCTGAATGCACAAGCCGGATCGATCACGTGACCAGTGGTCAGGATGTGTCTTGCGATTGCGGACACTGGTTGTTTGTGTGTTTCACCAACATTGCCGTTCTTCGGTAATACTGAATTCTGCACCCATTTAGGCAGGCGTTCTTTCACTCTGGAAGGTACTGATGAGTCAGTACGAAATGCTTGCATCTAACAGTTTTCGTGTTCTAACAGCGTTGTTCAACTTGTTGGTTTGCCTTTTCTGGCAGAATTTTCTTCGCCAGAATAGTCCCAAAAAGATCGGCTGAATCCAGTGAGTAATTACAGTGTCAACGGAATCGGTGTAGTGACGCTACAATCGAGTATAAACATACGGCGTGTATCAGGGTAGATTGTGCTAACAATAAACAGGAAGTTACTGTCGAAAGAATCAATTTCAGACAAAAATAAGTTATATATATAGGTTATGGATGGAAAGCAAAATGGAATTCCAAGTTTTCAGCTGGATCCTAGTTACTTTAATGCACATAAGATTTGCAGTTGAAATCGACATGAATGGTTAAGTAGTTTAAAAAATTTAAATCTACTTATTGTTGCATTAAGTTCAAGGTCAGGGCAATTACTGTTCGCTGAAATCATCAAATACTAATAATCCATCCGTGAAGTTTTATCACATTATTGCAAACGCTTCCATAGAGCATCTGAAAAAAATAGTGATATTCAGTTATTGTGAACAGTTTTTCATCACATGATTCCAACGTCATCAAAGGAGTTACGGTAATTTGAAGAATCAATTTTCCTCAACTAACTGACAATTTGCAGTACTTGATGAAGAACGGTATGGTCATCCATCCTTGGATGCACTAAATAATTATCACTAGGTGTTTTCGATATTCGTAAGTGTTAACGATGTATCCTTTGTTCGGGGTGGGCGATTGGCTCGCACAAACTGATTTACATGGAATCTAGCATTTGAGATAAATCAGATTCATGGTTGATAAATGAATTGAGAATAACACAACGTTATGAGCAAGTTGTAATACTCTACGTTTTAACCACCTCGAGTGGCTTTTCTCAGGAGTGTAATCGAAATCGATTTCGATTACAACACTCCTGAGGAAGGTCACCTGAGGTGGTTAAAACGTAGAGTATTACAACTTGCTCATAACGTTGTGTTATTCTCAATCCATTTATCAATAACATGTTAAACACGACGCCCAAACTGTTTGACTTCATTCGTACAAAATTTGGTGCGGATATCTTACAACAGATTCATGGTTACTTCTGAAAAGTGTACATACAGTATACATGAGATTTTCAAAATTACATAAGCCCGTTTTACCCCTGAACACAAACTGTTGGTTTCTAGAGAGTCTCCACCACCACCAAAAAATCTGCGAGATAAAAGCCCTTATTTTATTTACTACATCTTTGGGAAAATTACGCATCACCTACAATACTGCACAATAAAAGTACTAACTGATTTCAGTCTGCTCATCACCTATTCTCTGACCGCCGTGTAAATCCCATAAAAACTCGCGTATTATATTTCGACGATATTAAACAAAAATGCAACGTGTCTGCATATTATTGCGTGGTGGCTATCGGTGCGTTCAGCCTTCTGAATAAAAAACATGTTTACATCCTTCTACAAACTGATGACATGTATCCACTCTCTTGAGTATTGCGCGCGGCCAATTTACTTGAACGTACACGGTTCAAAAGTTCCAGTGACCATGTGTTTCCCTATCCCTGACAAACTATGTTGTCCACCCTAGAACACCACCTCATTGATTGTTCTTGCCGCTTTGCATGAAGTTTAGCTCTATTTCAAGCGCATAATTTTTACATCAAACACCTACGGCGTCGAATTATTACCTGTCATCGTCAAACTTATCTCAGTCTCTTAACCCGCTTTGCTGTACTGACGAGTGGCATTGTATTACAACGGTTGTCCTACAATATCGGCCCATTGCATTTTCAGTTGTCTTCCGAGATGATTCTGTCGTGCCTGGATCCATGCCAATGAAAGTGAGATGTGGTTTTTAAACGAAGTAAACCAATAAATCAACAAGGTTCTTTTCGTGAAAGAACTGTGAATTGCCGCAAATGCAACGACCCTTGCATATCAGTTATTGGTTAGAAATATATGATATACAGAATAAATTTATTTTCTGTATCACTTACAATTAGTGTATTTACATTAGCAGTTATGGACGAAAGCAAGCTTGCTCACCTACCTTGATGATAAATATATTTGTGTGAACAATTTTGATGATTATTTTCTGGACCTTACAACGTCAACAGAACTGTTTTGCTTCCTAAAAATGTCATCGTGACGGTGGAAGCTATTGTCTGGTTTCATAGGATTTTCTAATTTGTTTAGTTTAACTTTCATCTTTCGTTCAAATGTCGTTGCTTTAAAATGAGATACGCGTATTATTTTCAGGTTGACTAATTCAAGACAGACTTGAGTAAATTGATCAGAGTTATTTGAGATACGATACATCAAGAGAGCCACAGACAGTACTTTTCTCAAGACGACGCAATTTTCAACAGTAGTTACGTCATCGGGTCAACGAACACATTCCAGTTTGGGTTCGCAAAACATTCATGGATACAGCAATACCGGGATCAAGTCAGAATGTAACAAGTCACAGGGAACCAGCATCATCGATCGCCCGACACCTGTTGACTTGTCGACCCCAACTGAACCTGGAGAAGGCGTTTCGGATACGTTACGCAACAAAAAAATCGAAGGCTTCTCCGGTCAGCGGAGGCGGTAGCAATTAGCAAATGGAAGCCACCCCTCTGTGTACAGAAAGACTTGTTCGTCAGTACCAAATTGCCCTGGTAATTGATGTGTATGGATGTGCGTGCGTGTGCGTGTGTTGGTGTGGTTGTTGATTTTGTTGTTTAGCTTCACAATGTCCATTGAACTTTGCTATATAAACACACAGACTGCAGTGTTTACCTGATGAGATGCAGCGAAATGTGCTCGAGAGAAACATTGTGCAAAAAACTGTTTCTGACTTCTCTGTTCAGTAGATCATGTGTTAAATTCGTTAACGTCCAGCATAGTCTCATAATCGAAATTTTCAATTCGTGCGCCCAGATAACTAAGTATGTTAACGACCTATTATGGATGTGGGAAGATGTCATTGCTGATAACTAGATCGTTACATGAATGATCACTGAGTAAGTGGTTGTTTACAACCATCTGCTCGTTAGGTATTTTGGTAATGTTTTCAGTTGCTTCCACGTCTCTGATCAGGCGAATGGTGTATGGTGTGTTCATTCCGTTGATGAGGTCAGATTTAAAACAGTTCATTCCCTTCAGAAGTTTCAACAAAACAGTTAGAAAACATTTTGTATTGACTTGTCACTACCAAATTTACAATAACATGAAAAGGTTTTTCATATCGAACTGTTAATGGTGAGTGGGATGGATAGTCGGTTGATGGGTTAAGAAAGGTCACCAAGTCCAGGGCAGGGTCAAGCTCACGAACAATGGTTTCTGAACATATAGGACCAGCTTCAGTCGATTGATTGTGACAGCCTGAGCAAACAGCAAGATTCTTGGATTGTGATGACGCAATAAGATTATGAATGCGCAAGCCGGATTGATGACGTAGCCAGTGTTCAGAATGTATCTTGCGACTGCGGACACTGGTTGGTTGCGTGTTCCAACCACATTGCTGTTGTTTGGTAATACTGAATTCTGTACCATTTTCGCAGATATTCCTGTCACTCTGGAAATCAAGCATCTCTCGGTTCTGTCTAGGTAACTTTCTTTGCAGTTACATGTTAATTAGTAGATACAGTGTGAGGTGGCACCGACAGGTTGATCTTCTTTGACAGAAAGCACAGGCAACTTCTGGGTTCGAGCTAGTACACAAAGTTCGGCTACGTTTATTGTTCGTTTAATCGAATTCGCCAGTGTGTTGTTTGATGCATACTGTAATCGCCTTTAAGAGGCAGTCCTATATAAATCTTTTTCCTTTCTTACTGTGACCACCTGTTCAGATGGCGGTTTTGGCCTACTATGCCTTTCTATGAATCTTTTTGGGTAACCGTTCGATTGTAGAACACTCGTGATCAACTCTAATACCTCCACAAAACTGTCTTGTGTACAGATTCGCCTTGTGCGTGTGAATAGTGTATTCACTAGTGCGCGCTTCTAATGGACCAGTATGAAACTACTAAAGTTTAGGTATTGACCACGTTGATTTCCTATAAACACCTCTTTTGATAGAGCCATCTTCTCAGCGATTTATGAGTACGTACAAAAACGGTAAACAATTACCAGCTTCAAATTCACTTGTTACCTTCAGGGTTAGGTGAAGACTGTTCAAGCGTCGCACTGGGTTATCTATGGTCTGTTTGGAAGGACTGAATACTAGTGTACCATCAACGTAACGTTTGTAGTACGACAGATTTTTTATGTCTGCCGATTACTCTTGCTCACTCTTTAATATGAATAAGTCTGCTTAGATGGGCCTTAGTGGACGTTCCATTTACTGATGTGCATTCATGGACTTTCACGGTTCCGAGGTCAGTGTTTAAGCAGAATAAATTCCTAACGGTATGACTGGATTTGATTCGTTCAATCACATCGTTTGCCAGCCATTCATATAGTATACCCAAAAGGCGTTGAATCTATTAATGTAATCGAAATTTGCCATACCGATGACTCTAGGGTTGACTGAACTTTTTGCGAAGTTGCCAGCATTAAGAGAACAATGTGAAGCGAAGTCAGTTGACGCTTTTATCTCTCACATTTTGTATACACAGCGACGGTTTATCAAAAGAACTCAAGAATTCATAATACCAGCCCTAACGGATATGAAAATGAATGAGGCTCTCACATGCAAAAAGAGGAAGATTTGGTTCAATGCAGGAAAACGTAATGAGTAAACTGACAGTCATTTAATATGCTCACAAGTCTGAATCTATGCGATGTATGTCTTTTGACATAGCAAACAAAGCCGACGTTCAGCAGGAGCAGTATTCAAGATGGTTGGAGCTGTGTTTTATTCAGCACTCGTCATCATGTGCAGCTAATGATGTCAGACAATTCTTGTTAATGTTATGTCGGTTTATTTCATTTGAAGAACCTCGACCTAAAACGGGATTTCCT
Organism: Paragonimus skrjabini miyazakii; assembly: GCA_014338405.1. NCBI lineage: Eukaryota > Metazoa > Platyhelminthes > Trematoda > Plagiorchiida > Troglotrematidae > Paragonimus > Paragonimus skrjabini miyazakii. Next base: position 73,087 of record JTDE01001366.1, on the reverse strand, counting down.
CGGTTAAAAGAAAATCTCGAAACCTGAAATTTTTCGCAACTCATAAGGCAATTAATATAAGACGTTACGAGCAGGCACCTAAAATCTTTTTGACAAAGCTGACACTTCTTGAATTGTTCCCGATTGCTTTCAGACAGATGTAGCCGAGATCGTTTTGGCATGCAAGTTAGCCATGCGCCACAAAAGTAAACCGTTAAATCGGGGTCTGATTTTCCACAGCAATTCAAAAGTGGTTATACTTGTTCACCAAATGACTGATTTTAGAACCCGAAACAACAACTGGCTTTGGTCAACTGCTCTTCAACACAATGAGTGATGACTTGCAGTATTGAATCAATCTTCGGGATATGAGCCTGCGCTTACATTCACAAATTACTACGTAAAGAAATTTTAGGATTTCTCAGTTATTTTGTTGACCCAACAAATTTTCTTTGAAGTAACGGACTTCTCAAACCATGAACCTTATCATTTTTAATTTGTGAAATTAGACTCACCTGTTAGTTCCCAACAACGTTGCATATGTTACGTTATCCATTCTAAAACAGTTTGTAAAACATTGTATAACTTGTTGTCCATAATGAATTTCAGTGAATTTCTTCTTTACTTACTGACATGCTGAAGATATCAGAAACCCCAAGAATAATTGCCCCTTATCTATTCCAATCACTACAATGTAATCTTACTTTGGTTCGTGAAAAAAAAGGAATGACTATAACTTGAGCTTGAAATAGCAACTGTTAGTTCGTCGAAGCAGGTTGATTAGACGTTGTTTCTTAAGGTCAGGTGCAGTTGTGTGGATTCTAGACGTCTCTTTCATTGAACTATTGATTGATTGCGTAAAGTCGCTGAAGAATGGGTGATTCATCGATCAGGCCAAGGCAAGTGATGCACCGTTACCTAACTTCGGTTTCAAAAATGTCGTTCACGGAATTTTGTTTTGTTTTTCAATACATGCTTCTTATAAGCTCACTTGGTTTTCCTTTGAACAATTGCGTCGCCACGATATTGGACACAATTCTGAGACGATGGAGTAGCGAGTGCTAGAACAAATAAACACTCGTGTATTCTATATGAAATACTCGTCCAGTTTTGCAGAAACAAGTTGACGGTAATTGTTGTTTGTTTTTGATTTGAACAAAAAGTACGGCGCCCTGTTTTGGATTTGCTTGAGAGCAACTCATAAGTCAGTTGCACTGTCGCCACATACTGAGTGTGTTTACATAACAGTGTTAAACCGCATAACTAAGGAGTTTATCTTGCAAGCTACTGCCTCAAAATAATTTAATGAGAATCCTGAGTTCCCACTGTACTTTCCAGATTCCAGTAAAATGTCAAATCTCTTGATAGCCGATATAGAGAGCTTGAAGAGAATACGTTGAGCACGACGAGTGAATGTTAGTCATGTGTCCCACGAAGAATGGTAGCTAGGTGTGTGGCAGTCATATAGCATAGCCCATGTAAGCTGGCAGTAATACAGAAAAAATCACAGGAAAAAGAAAACGTTACCTAATTCTTCACCGCCGGATGGATGTGCAGACGTAACATATGAATGTTTAGCAAATCTGATTGAAGGCAACGTACATCAAGTGCATACTACTTGCTGATTGCGTACTGTAACCTACAACCTTTTAGACTGAACCCAACTTTTAAACACCTATCTAATGCTGGAAAGGTGAAAAAGCTCTTACTTGGATTGTTACGTAAAAACAAAACTAAGGTTATAGTTGCATAATGCAGGCAGACGGATGGCTTGAAAGTGAGCAGAATACAAAGGATCTAAAGAAGATTTGGAATTTTTTGTGGTTAATTGTCCCTGGTGATTATATTTTTCTTATGAGCCTCAAACTGTTCTGAGCTTATGGCAGGGCTTCGTAGCTCGGTTGGTACAGCATTTTACGCATTTGGGCATGTTGTTTCTGGTGCTGGTTCGAATCTAGCTGAAGTCCAGATTTATCGCGGTTGGGTGCTTCTAGACGTTTTCATAGTTATTTCTCACTGTTTGTAGCCGCCGCTTTGCCGAATATTTTAAGTTCCGTTATCAACTTATCGATCAACAGTACATGCGGTTCAATGTACTCAAAATGCATGAAGAGATGTTTTTAATGTGTTTTGTGTTGTAACATGCAGTCGAAACCAGCGTGCGCGCATAAATTGAATTTGAATAGTGTAACAGGGTGTGCTGCTGTGTTATTGACGCCTTTTTAGTTTGCGTTTGTGTAAGTCGAGTGCATGGCTTACTGGGTCTTTGGCTCATGCTTGTTTCCTGTTGTATTCTCTTACAGGTTTGTTGCTAGAATCCTTTACTTTGGAAGAATGCTGTCCCCAGGTGTCTCCACCTTGCCGTAAAGTTGGTCCGCAGGTGTAACGGACAACCAGAGTAGAGACGGCCGGCTTGCATGTTACAGTGTTAGTATTATCCAAATTCGAAACACGTTGTATCATGGAAACGACGGAGACTCAACGAGATTCTAACTGGGTTATTAATAACAGGTGAGTTCACAAACGAGCCACAGCGTCAACAGTGAATTCAGGATATTCACAGCATAGGTCTCGGCTGGATTTCTGTTAGAGGTTAATTTTGCTCTTTTGAAAGATTGACCGGAATTGGTCGCGTTTACTTTTTTGCTGATTCTCGATTTTCCTATCATTTTAGCTTTTTGGTCAAAAGTTATTTCCGGTCTATAGACTTGTAAAAGTATCCAAGTCTAATTTCAATTCTTTCTGTATGCTGCATTGCAGCACTACTCCAAGGTTGTATTGTCAGTGGTTTTGTGTTTCCCAAAACAAAACAAATTTTCATCAAGCTTTTAATCCTAAAACGAATGAACAGTTGTTTCGCGAACTAACTGTAAGGCAAAAAGGCCACTAAATTTTTAAGAGAAAATAGCTGTTCCGATTGCACTGTGACCTAAAACGTTGACCCGAAACAGAACAAAACTCAGGTTAACTCGATGAAGTATAAAAATCATTTGTATAAACATCTCTTAGAAATGATATTGCAACGGTCGTGGATAGCCTAATCGGACAATCCGGAACGCATTCTCGGAGGTAGGAGTGTATGTCCGGTTAATCGAATTCCCTGCTACAATAAGCTTGGAAAACGCTCCCTGTTTTCGACCAGTTCACGCCTATATACTCGCTTGCATTGTGTTGTCTTGCAGAAGACATGTTTGTCATAACCGATCAGAGCACATCATTGAGCTTGGCTGATTGTCGGCAATAAAATGGAATAGATATAGTTTCAGTGGTGTTATCCATAAATCGAGTGGAAATACAGCACAATGCAGTAATATAACGCCAGATCAATTGTGGTCTGAGAAGTCTTTCCTATGCAGAACGACTGAAATCAAAAGTCTGCAGAGGCCAGCCTATTTTATTGCCGCGTGTGAAACGTAACATTGCATTTAATCGCCTTTGTTTTCCAATACAATCGTGTTACACTGGATGCCTTCCTCATTCCAAATAGTATTTTTCACATCAATACAATTATGTATTCAATGGTTGTTGAGTAAAATGTATCTGTCAATATGCGGGTAGTATTTTGTTTCTCAGTATGTAATACAGTGCTTTGCGGAACATAGGATTGAATATGAACTACGACCGCAAATATATTAAGTTCAATATTAAGATACTGCCACTTACACTAAGGTCATAAATATTGAATTGTTGACTGCCAACTATTAATTATTTCATATTATGGACAGAACGTCTCGTGCCTTCACGTGTCAAGATGCGCAGTTCATTCGGTTAGCACAACCAGTAGCAAAAATTATATAACTATCTGAACAATGGCCTAAGTCTGTAGGAACAGATATTAGAGGGATGTGAAAAAGAAGCCCGAGTCCACCGCATCGCAACTCACATGTTTACTAAAGAAAAGGCACATAAGCATAAATCTAAATAGCTTGTATGTACCATTTAGAGAGCAGCTAAACAGGTATGGGATGATTCACACACGATAACCAATATCACATAAAATTCGACAGTCGGTGGCACTCATACGGAAATTTGACACACAAGTGGCGACCCAATAACCAAGAAGAACACAAGTCGGACCATGATCTCGTAACATACAAGAGTTGGCTCTCAAATTGTTCCCCGTAATGGTCCCAATTCCACACCAAACTCTTGATCTTCAAAGGAGGTTTTGATTGTTATTTTCTATCCTACGATAATATACCAAATTTTTTAGGCGGGATGAGGTACGACTGTTTGTTTAGGTAATAGGTATAAGAGTAAAATAAGTCATATAATCAACATGCTGGAACTACAACTTTGCATGAATATCCTACGCCCACTGATGGAAAACCTAAGCGATTGTAGGTATTCAGTGCGCAAAATTTGTACATATTCATCACAACCAATCGCACGCTTTCTGCTTTGTTGATTTTCGTTGGTAGCCTACAAATGTATTTCATTCGATAACACAACAGACAAACCGAAAAGAAAGTGGACTAGAACGGAGTCAGTTATGCAGAATAGTTGAAATGATTAGAGTATTACGTTTGTCCATAATGCTTCTGCTTTACTTTGCCTTTGCGAGAAGTGTATGTAATATTCATAAATATTTGATCAAAATCAAAACGGAAGGCCCCAACAAGCAAAACTCGCACCTGAGTATGGTATTCGCATCAGTGACACACACTCATGCTGATCAGGATAATCAGCCGCAAGATCGGACCGGCAAAAGTTCATATATATATAATGCTCTTGAGAAAAAAAGTGAGTTCATTTGAGAATAACCAATACAAATCTAGCACGAGGTGCAGATGGAGCCGCACAGTTCTATGGAAATCATTATTCGAGCACAATAATAAAATGTGCCTTCATGTGAGTTTGACAAAACAATTACATTGGTATGGATAAAATCAACAACAAAAAATTAACACCACTTTCTTCTTTTGTGCATGACACGACAAATGCAATCTATTTGAAACCACTGCTCATATAACCATATCCTGTTATTCAGTTTAGAAGGCAGCTATGGCCATAAACAGATTGGTTTCATTCGGACAATAGTTTATGTGATTATCAACCTTGTGTTACACCACACCGAATTGTTTGTTATCATAAAATTTTATAGTTTCGGTCACAGGGTTTATGATAACTCTCAGAGAACAGTTAACCTCACCTGCCCTGTTCAACAGTGAGACAGATTAGTTGAAATCTAAAGTGATTTTACAACTACACATGATGTTGCCGTAAACTCAGCGTAGATTTATTCATAGTGCTTGTGAGGGAAGATATCAATCTAAGTATAGTACCAGATTTTTATACACACTGTAACAAATGATATAGAGTAAAATGCACACATTTCTACAACATACATTCTGTGTATTGCGAATATATATGCCGGTATCAACCAAATAGTATCATTGAAATATTTTGACAATTTTCAGTTGCCAAACTGATAGGAAATGCAGGCATTGGTTCAATTACATTGACAGGAAATTGTGCAGATTAGCATACGATGATAACATAAATGACGCACGGCATCCTGATCACAAGATAGAATCAGATAAAGCATCTGTTTCCTATTCATATTCACCGGATAATTTGTCAGCTTGAGGAAGACTTTTCGGCAACTGTTTTACGCCTGGGAGGTGACCACTCTAACTGTTTTGAATAAACTATACCAGTTGTGCACTCAAAATAATTTCGACAGTTGACGCTTTTGTTGTTGTTAATGAATTATTGCACTTCAATAAAAGACTTTGTGGTTGAAATGCTTGAACAGTCATAGTCATTTTATTTTGGATGGAAAAGCGATTGTTAATAACTGCAAACCACGAACCCGAACGCTGTGCCTTGATAAACATCGTGCTAGTAGTCTTTGCAGAAGTGAATATCCCTGAATTGTTGTTACTTCTAGTATGGGAATACTTCGATTTACATAGAAATTTTACTGACGGTTCGTAACTTTGTTGTAGGATGGTTGTTCAGAATATGAGACCGTTAGGAAAACACTTACATTCGTTGTTCACTGAGTTTAATCAGTTCATATTGGCTTACGAATAGTTACCCCCAGTCAATTCCGTGTAACTACTACATTTCCACTGCTAACTTGAAGAAACGTAGAAATGCGTTTGTCGAATTTACGTGATTCCGTATCGAATCAAATAGATAGCAGTTCGCTTTAGGACATGTAACTGCAAACAAGTTTGTCAACAGTTTTGAAATTCAGTTAACTACACGGTCTAAAGCACAAAAACGGACGCCATAGTTTTCTTCAGGCTATGTTGTTCACCTAATGTCTTGGACCTACGCAGTAGATCAGTCAAATCGGCACCCAATTAATACTCACTTATGCAATGGGTTTGAAATGCTGGATTACCGAGTTGCGCCACGGAGAAATAAATAAAGAAACCATTTGTAATTTTGATTCTAACAAATGAGTTCATGTATATGATCGTCCTGAGCTGCGTCAACTTGAGTAATATAGGATAAAATTGTGGTTGCTTCTGCTGTGACGGGGTTCTTATCTAGTTGATTAAGTACAAAATAGTTTGTGAAGAACCTTTCAATTGACAAGATTTCTCCAATATAATTTACAATCTGACTGCAACCATTTGACCTCATATTCTCGGTCCAATTCACCGGGATTCCGTTAGATGTTCACTTCTGTGAATAAGCTGATTAAGCCACCTTCCTGAGGCTCACAAATCTATTTATGAATTATTTTATTTCTAGAAAAGTCAAACCTCAGTTAAATCTCATTCTAGTGCTTTCCAATACATATTTATATCGCAGGACTGCTGTATTGCACCGCAGATCCTAGTACGTTTGCGTCACAAATCTGTTACCAGAGGAAAGTTGTTTACAGAATTTGATGAGCTGAAAAGAATGCAAGTGACCTGATCACGCAACTGCAGTTTGCTTATTGTCAGTAAGATTTATTGACAATAGTGGTTTACTTTCAATGTAACGTTTACGCATATATTGAGGCTAATTTATGGTCATTATCCAAAACAAGCCTGGTCGTTATGGTGGCAATGACTTGTAACTCAACAAATAACAAATATACAGTGAACAATGAATTCCACACACGAAACCCAACCAAAATATATACTGGGGGTGGGTTGGTTGAAACGAATAGCTACTGTGATTGACCGCACTCGATAGGTAAACGACACAGTGGTAACAATGGACTAAGTTTAACAAAATAACAGTTATTCATGAGCTTCCACATGAGTATTGCAATTCAAATGCCAGTAATGATTTCTGATAATTACGAACTAAACAACGCAATTGATTGTAACTTTTCCATTCCAAAGGCATATTAAGTCAGATGCTAATGAATAAGATCATTAAAATTGCTTTTTTCAAGCTTCAGAGTTTATCAGTGCATATCTTCGGCACAGTCGACGGTTAGAATTTTGGCCACGATTTCATGGAGGTAACCGTGTTCATCACTGTCACTGATCTCAAATTAAGCGCGACTAAATTATCATACGCAAACGGTTGGTCACAGTCGTCTACGATTAATGCTAAGATTGCCCGATCTTCTTCAGAGAAAACACATGAACTGTCCGGTACGTTCGGATCGGTAACTCAGCCCTAATTCAGTTTCGCTTAGAGTAAGGCCAATGACGCGTCGGTTTACACAGTTTTCTCATGAAAACTTGGTTGTTATTCCGTACCGTGACAAGACAGTCAGTACTGGCGAGCCCAATCAAGAGCAAAGGGACTGGCTGGGATATGTATGACGATACTAGTGCTATGGTCAGTGGTGAGTGAGGTTTAACCCGTATTTATCGACTATCACCTACTGCCTACTAGTAATTGTATGTCTTGTACGAAAGTAGTTTGTTCAGGTGAATCTTGTTGAATATTGTTTTTCATCAGTACGTCATCGTCAATCAAACCTTCCAGCATTCACAAATCCGGCGAATCAAGTATAATTCGTCTAGAAACTTAGTAGAACTACATGCAACGGATCAGTATTGATCAAATTTCACCAATCTGCCAACTGTATTCTGAACAGATGGAAAAGACATTTTGATTGGTAAAATTTCTTGTGGGCGACTCTCTTGATGTCTGTTTGCGCTGCTAGTCGACACAGTTTCATTGAGTCTATAAAACAAAACTTTCAATATAACTCCATTGTTTGTTGCACCTACCACAATATTGATTGAGCATTTTGAAAAGTAGTTCAGCTAGCTGAAGCCAGCCAGCTCTACCGAGAATGGTGGTAGGTGTCTGGTTAATTTTGATCTATTCAGCGATCGCTCAATGTAGAAACATTAAGCTGGATTGCTAAACATATCGGAACGTAATAAAGCCCTGGTTATGGAAATTCTTCGAAGGGTGATGCTGGTCGATTGCTGTCCGACCTGACCACAATTCTCTGTTTTGTGTTAGAAACTGTACAGTGCCACATAATGTGTATCAACTGTCTTTTTCCATTTCAACAAAGTTACTGAGACGCGATGTGATAACGACAGAGGTACTAGAGTTTTCTACATCGCATCATATAACACTATGTCTCGTGAAACTCAATGAGAACCAGATACGAGTGGAACAGACAGGTTTCACATTTGGTAATCGGTGTAACAAAGTAGGCACTGAAGTAATGACAAGTCTTTCCTCGGTCGATAACTGAAATACCTTGGATTGATTACCCGACATGTTCTATGAGGAAATGTCAGGATCCGATTAGTCCCACTAACGTTAATCGATTTACTGAGTTCAGACTGAGCAATCATGAACATCTATCGCTCACGATCTTCAGCTTAGGTGTCATGTGGCATGGATGTTCTAAATCATCTTTATGGTGAACTGTATGACCGGCGACCTGCCAAGCAGAACACAAAGAATACCCACCAAATTGGCTTTGGATATATGACGGGCCATTTGCCTGTTGTGATTCAATCTGTAAGAGGTGAGGTTGGCAGTAGAAAATAACTGACTGCAGATTTTGACACAGCTTGGTAAGTTAATCAGGGACGTACAAACTAGCAGTTACTCCAGAAGGCGTTCCCTAATAGCTTGACAAACGTGATGGCTAACAAATTATGCCATTTAAGCAAATAAGCATTCATTGTCATATTTAATGAGCACAACAAAACTGAACAAACGTTAGAAGCCTGTGAATGAACAATGTTCGTCTTTGGCACGATCGCGATTTTCTACGGTTTATTATTATGGTAAATGAAAAAATGCTTGGTTTATGTCGATTTACATCAACGAACGGTTGAAAGACTACGTTTACGCTATGAGCTATAAGTGAACATCATACAACCAGAATTTTTCAGGCGGCATAGAGAATGCTGCACTAGAAATGCCGCCAGCTAACAACCAAACGTAATACAGACCAGGATTATTATTTCAAGAAAGAAACATTATGTTGTTAGGAAATATTCAGGAAAACTCACGGTTTTCAACATCCGGATATTTTGTTGGCCCAACCCAGCAATGAAAATACATGTTTCATGCCGATCACATTGTATCAATCGAAAATGGCCCGTCAGTCACACCCTCCACAAGTCGTCATATATCTTGCATTAAACACCAGTGTTGCTCGAACCTGAGGTTACCAGTAGCTTGTATCCTAAGAAACACTTCGTAGCCAATATTTTGCCAGCTGAACTTAGTAATGTTATTAAAAACAGTAAAGGGTACCACTTTTCTAGTGGAGTTGCTTATGGTCTTGGAAACTTGAGTATGATTTTAAAACCAGCTTGCAAGGGGTTTGTCGGACCGTCAAAGCTGGTAGAATTATTGGTCTATTTGCATTCCATTGTATTCGAAGAAATCATGATCTAGGATTGCGAGCGATAACTATTCTATAATGGATTTCCACATGAGTATTCCGCGAGGATCTGGTTTCAAGATAATCAATCTATCTTCGTAGTTGAGAATATGCATGGCGCTTAAAACTGATTATGAACCCTGAAAAATTGGCTAAACCATCCTATTATCGATTTGTTAAATACAATATATTGCCGAGAATTTGAAATGGTATTGATGTAATATACTGTTTGTTGGAAGATGTTTGTCGAATCGTTCTGCTCAATGGTGAACCACAGATGGAATTTTAGAAAGTTTATTTGTATCGTCAACCTTCAAAACGACGCTTCACGGCTGGTTTCTTCCTTGTTTGAACTCATCAGGTAAAAATAGTCTAAATATTTCGTTAACATTTATACCTGCACACACCAAAAGGATTGTTGGGATTGACGCCACAACTCTTATACTGGAGCTGCAATGTAAGTTGGAAACATATACCACCTAATGAATTGATTAGTGCGAATCTGATGACAAAATATCAATTTCCCTGATCCTCTTAGAAGCCATCACATATGAACATGTGGTTCGTGCTACTTCACCCCACCTATGTTCGGTAATTTTATACGCAACGAGCAGGTTTCATGCATTATAAAGTAATACAAATGAATACAAATTGGTGTCTCCATAATATGGATATAAGACTAGCAAAATGTCCCCTTGTCAAATCAGAATTAAGAATGCGATGAACAACTCTTTACTGATGAGTAGTCGGGGATTTGGTTAATTTCAATTTGAACATCACCCGCGATTGATCGCAGATGTTGTATTCCCATAGATTATCCAGTCAGTCTCTAGTGCTTCTTTTCGAAATGGGCCGACTGGAATTTTTATGGGAATGCGAAAGCTGCGATCAATTGTGGTTGATGTTCAAATTGAAACAACTCTTTTTTAAACTAGTATTATCAAGGAGGTTTCTGTTAGGGCGCCCCAACATGTGACCGGCCCAAGGACGCCTCCG
>JTDE01001366.1:40819-54222 GCA_014338405.1 Paragonimus skrjabini miyazakii | reverse complement strand
TAAACGAAATGTTAACATATCGCAACATATGTCTTCTTTCTGCGCTGATGAGGGATCTGGAGATTGTTAGTGGTTTATTGCTGTGTATAACGGCATCGGTATTATAATCGATGTGGGTTACTGTGGTCTGGACCAAACGGGAAGACTACTTAGACCGTTCATCTGCTTGAGACCTGAAATCCGATACTTGTCTGTGGCGCAGTGGTTGGCATTGGCAGTTCGGGTACTGTTTTCCCACCAATTTGGTGTATATAGACGCGTCCAGATACCCTCCGGAGAATAACCTCGGAAATGTGACAAAAGCCGAGAAAGGAGTCCAGGTCAAGTATAGCACGAGTAAGGCAAGTCTGATATGAGAAACCGACTCGCAGGTTTCATACACATGAGCTTCTCACAATTGTGTTCGATGGAACGCACACGACTCTCGTGTTGATTGGGATCACGTTGGTGGGGAAGCTGTGATTACAGTCGGCGCAACCAAAAATTGAATGAGGCCATGCATCTACTGCCTGTTCCGTATCATACTTGCGTTAATGCATACGAACATATACGAACAAACCAGGGTTTGGTTTACTCATTTATCCACAATCTGAGCAGATGGACTGTACTTGTCTATCCTGTGTACCGATAGATGCACGTGTACAAGCGCTAACTGTACGTTCATGTTCTTTCTCGAAAGTAACCAGTACAATGAAACCCGATAAATAAGTTAATTTTAACTGGAGTTGTTGAACGCTTAGCCAGTCAAGGTCTGCATCGACTCTTCTCAGTCGGCACAAATCAGTGATGGTTTTGTGCACTGATCATTACTAACATCACCACCAATCGATTGAAAGAAATTTAATGTTGTTGCAATCACACAGCGTAACACCTTCAAATCGTTCACCAATTAACTCCTGTTCTCTAGCGCTGTGAAGCACGATTAATTCTTTCTGTTGACTGATTTTCCTATCCTCCGTGCTCAAACGTAGGAGGCGCGACCTCAACCAGATTAGTGCTTAATGGCATGTAAACACTACATTAGTATACCTCAGTGAACTGATAATAATAACGAGATTAAATGGTAAACCGCAATTATGCCCGAAGCAATCAGCCAGAGTTGCGATCCGTGAGTTGTGGGATGATTGATCGAAGTCACATCGTAACCATTAGATTTCTCAACATTATACGCGCATGTATTCCTGAAGAGAAGAAGTAAATTTCTTTCACATTCGTTCATAACTCGTGAGTTCAGAAAAATAAAGCTTCTGTATACTTACAAATAAACTGCCTCCGTCACTAGCTGTTGGATTTATTGAAAAAGCTGCCGTTTGGAGCAGGTCAAAATGAGATCAAATCTTCTGTATAACACCCTGAATACACAAAAAAGAGGTCATTCTTGACCGCTTCTGATACAGTGAAGAAGACTCCGGCAGCAGAAGCTAATACAGAGGGATTTGAAGAATGTCTCGAGTCTTCGTTTAAAGGATTTAACCTAGATTACTACGGATTAACAATTCATAATCATAATATTTGTAATCCAGTAACGGTGAATGCTTACCAGAATGATGCACAGCTCCATTCGAAATGCTCCAGGTTAAATATTTTCAGTGGAATGGTTACAACTCGACAATCGCTTTACGAGTTGTTGTGGAATCAGCAGAGATGATTCTACTAATACGTTTTATATCCAAGTAGTTCTGAATATACATTCATATGTTATGATTGGGCTGCTGGCGTGCATATCTGTAGCTAGTATACCAAGGTTTTTATGCAATTTCACTGGAGAGGCTAGTGCGTGGGCGTGCAATTTTAAACACCTCATATCACCTGCGATCTGATGATGAGGTAACATTTGTTTCACAGTACGTGAGGAGAAGGCTGACTGATGGCCACAACATTGTTTATTCGTATGCTGTTAAGTTACACTTTTGCTTCAGGGGCTCTTCATCCTCTCGTATTCACCACTTGTTGTTTTAAGTATTTTTCTCACTTCGTCTGTCTCACACACATACTTTCTGCGGCAACAAAATGCAATGTCAACGCTTCGCGTATCTTTCAGAGCACAAGATAAGTGGCTACATATGAACTTTGGTTTAGTTGATAATCTCTCGGTTTATGTTGGAGATGGTGTGAATCCTGTGGCGGCTTGTGAGTCACTATGAGACAACTGTAATGCATTTCATTTCTTAACAGGCTTCAATAGGTGGATGAGATTTCGTTGGTTTTGGTGGTACCTGTTTGTGGTGAAACCGCCTCAGAATTGTCTGATTATGCCCTGCGGTTGTGACTGAATACACTGGCGAAATACACGGCGGATGCCCATCCACGGGAGCTCAATGGATTTAATCGCTTTTAGAATGACCAGGTTAGAATTTTTAACTGAGTTTGTAGGGCTTTTGGTGAATGTTGGCAACCGCGCACTTCTTCTTGTTGCAATGATTTCTGTGAACTTGCTTGAGCATATTTTTAGAGAGCAGTGAGTAAACACTGTGATATTGATCCTGGAATTTCTTGAAACCGCTAGAGAGTGGTTGGCTTGAACAGTTTGACTGGTTAATCTAGTAGTTCCTTCTGTTTACTTTTACGACTGCTATAATTATGTCAGGTGGCTTGCCGGGCGTAAAAAATGTCAGGCCGCTTATTTTAAAAGTTTGAGTTTGACTTGTTAAAGGTCCCTTGTGGTGAACTGACATACTCAAAGCAGCCACATTATAGCGTGCACAGTGATAAATCTAAAAAGGTAAACCAATGCATTTTGTTCACCTTTCTTTTCAAAAGTGAGGAAACTGTTACCAAGACGACCGAGCAGATCACGGCTCAAAGAAACGAATACAAATGCACTAATTTAGTATACTCCCACTTCATGTTATTTAGAGGTTCCAACATCTTCTACATGCTTCTTCCAACATTACCATGTAAACTAAAAGTTAACTTATGTACAGTTCTATAAAGGACAATTGAAAACCCTTCAACCCTTTGAAAACTTGCAAGAAAACCATCGAATAATTTAATTGTTGTCAGTTTCGATAACAAATCATTGAGTGAAAAACGTCCGAAACAATGAAAGTCTCAAGCCGTCAGCAGCAAATAGTTATTAACGTTAACCTTGTAACAAAAACAGACCAAGAAACGTCTGTCATATTGTCAATTCTATGAGCCCACTTCATCGGTCACAGTTAACTGTGGTAATATCAAAAACATTCGACCACGACACTATCCTCATATAATAATATGAATGAGAGCTATAAACCACATTCGGAAGCCATCATATATTTAGTAGACAAAACATCTGTTAGCATACCAAAACCGATTAATACTGTTTCCACTGTGTTACAGTAAAATTGGTTAGGCAGTTGGACTTAACACTGGAGAGGCATGTGATATCTGGCATGCAGCAACGCCTCACAGCACGAGTTTCTGAAGAAGTAGACATCAGAACGGTGTACGTGCTGATGATCTGTCAATATTTAACTGAAAACAGACTAATTTCACATCCGTAGCTTTACTGTTCATGTGTTCAAAGTTGAACAACACTACACAATTCATAATCGGTCGGTTAGCGACACACTATGCAACCGGCTTAAAACAGACCGACAGTATACAATTCTACGGAATATAATAGGAATGAAATATTTCTACCTACCGATGATCGTTCCTCATTTTATACTGCTGTGCTCACAAAACCATACTTCGCCACAAGTGTGGAAATCTTTGACAACTCCAGGGTGATCAAATCCGCTCAAAGCAACGGATATAAAATTTTGGGTTTAGATTTGACTGAGAAGTAGCCGTTGTTCTTAGAATAATGACTGAAATGACATTATTCGTGCTCTATGCAGGTGGTCAGTCAGCCTGAGCATAATCAACAGTTATTCATCGTAAATATTCAAGACATGATGATTCTATCACATCTGTAAACCAAGGGAGAATGTGTTAGTATCTTGTGTTGGGCTCACAGTAAAGTTCTTGTTTAATAAAAACAAGCCTTTGTTGAACTACTTTATTTTAGATAATCTGTTGCATAGAAAGCCTCACTCAACTGTCTTATCTTGACACTTTGAAGGATGTTTCCACGAAGTGCGCCAGTTGTTCAGTTTGTTGAAAGGCAATCCCCAAATAATACTTCACTTTCTCTGAAGATGTATCATTAAATTATTATGACACAGTTTTCTGTGTATGAAATCGTTGGAAGTAGTCAGCGAAATTCGAATGCATTCGAAGAACGAACAACAATGTTTCGTTATGTGAATTGTCTTCAGCTCTGCTTAAACAAATGTATCACACAATGGTTTAAAAAAGCCATCAACATTTACAATGCACCTAGTTCAAAAAACGATTAAACTGGTCTCACAGTTCACAAAAGTTACGTGCATCGATGCAGGTGTTCAATGAAAATCATGAAACGCCACATTGAAATAATGATTGTACTCAGGAATATACTGAATTTCTGGAAAAAAAATTAGCATGCCGATGACATAATTGCACAGCATAACAACTGCCTAGCTCTGTAGATTAACAGAGAAAAAAGACGAATGTTTTTGTAGGATGGTATCATTTCAGGGTGTATTTAAATATCTTTATTGATTCCCATGTTTCATTATTCCAAACTGTATTAGTAGTGACAATTGCGGTGTGCAGCGACAGCGCTGTTTTTCAATGGTGCACACAGATGAAGTACGTCAGGTATTCTGGAAAGCGGAGTGAAAAATCTTCAATTTTTGTTACAGTGAAAGTATACCTACTTGTCAAAATTCAGTACTTCTCTCATCCAAATGGTCGACACAAAACAGGTCAAATGACAAGAAATAATACCATTGAGATTAACGATTCGGTGATGTCATTTGTGAGCTCATTCGTAAGTTCACTTGAAGAAACAAATCCGGCTTAAAGGATTAGAGACTAAAAGTGATAGAGCAAAATGTCGTAAACGGTTTTCCGGAAGCATCTGATGCTCCTTTGACAATTTCTTTTCTTCTCGTGATAGCATAATTCTTACAACTTTTGGAATTTATGAATACATGCTGTTACGTCATCAACGGTGCTATGTGGTTTCAGCAAATCATTTTTCAGTTTGGTTTATATTAAGTTGTGAAGAATTTTTCTGGCTCTGTTATATCGATTGTTTTTTACTTAATTGAACACTCGGTCATTCCACATTATAAATAAGGATAAAACCATAGATTGTGAATTTTCCTTTATATCGTACAGAATCCAGTTTTTGTGGTCACCGTTTTCTAGGTTTTCAAGAATTACAGCATCACTCATTCTATCAGTTGTTTTCAGTTAAGATTATTTCACTCACATCCTTCGCGTAACTTAATCTAAGACATGTAACAGGACAAATAGAATCGACCGCAATGACTGTTGTATACACCCATTATTATGTGTTGTATCACAATTATTTCAGTTCTGCCCAATTGACTGCAATGCTTTTCCACTTTAGAACATTTTCGGCAGTTACGTACTGTCTGTCCGATAATCCACCTTCATCAATTTAGAGTATTTGACATCTCACAAGTCAATCCAGACATTGAAATTACGCAAAACTCCGTCCGTTTTCATTTGGTATGACATGCCTCATATTCAGGCATCTCTCAGACGTCGTCTTGGAAAGGTGCGATCGATGATTGGACATTAATCTAAAGCTGTAGGTTAGTAAACTATTGTCATTTGGTGCTAAAGGTCTGGCAAGTACTGTATGTAGACGTACTCCAATAGTTCAACATTTTATTAAGGGTGACAAAGTTCACAAACGGCCGTGAAATAACAGACTACTCGTGAGTTACGTAATAATCCATGGAAAAGATTTACATAGCAAGAGCCAACGCTGGCTGAACATTTTGATCGTAGCGCGGGCCCAAAACGTAACCTCAACGCGATGAAAAATACGAAAAGCCCAAAGAAAACATGATATTTCGACCCTTATTCGTTCGGACAATTGTCTCTACCAGTGTGGTCGAGTAAATTGTTCTGGTAGTAAACGAAATAAAAATGACTCGCAATGTCCGTTGCAAAGGTGACGGAATGAATAAGCTACTTAGCATCCTAATCAAAAAATTGCAGCAAGAATTGTGAGTGTAGCACTTCTACGTGCGTGTCAATGCAATAAGATATTAAAATACCCAATTTCACAGTTCGATAGCTACAATCGTTCGTCTACTAACTCTAAGGTTGTTTATTTGTTGTGCACACAACTTGGTTCGCTGCAATTGACATTTACCGTACTACTGAGGTTAAAGCTCACTAACTTATTGTCTGATTGGCATTTCAATCACATGCTGAATTATGCATATGTGTCATCCTGATTTTGTAATTTATTTTTCAGTTGCCACCTGGTTGTTCATACACTTACACATGAGCTGATTTTCTTACATGATTACGCAAAGAAACCTGTTTACTTAGAAACATATTTAGTTCGGTAAGTGCTTTCTACTCAAAATATAAATTCGCCATAATAATCGAACGTTCGTTTGATTACCCAAGCGCTCTTCTGTTCATACTGATATTCGCCTGCTCATGTACTTACTGAATAACTTATTGACTTGCCTACTTTCTAAATTATTTAACTGTGTGTTCACTTTAATCGTTATTTACTTATATACTTTGCTTGCTTATTGTCTTACTCACGCATTTAATTTAAGATTTCTTACGGGATTGATTTATTAGTTTTTAATTCATTCATGTAGTTACACAAACAATTAGTTGACAACTTATAGACATGCATATTTACATAGTCAATTGATAGCTTGTTTGCATACTTTCTAGCGGACATACCTACGCAAATACTTATTAACATATAGTGTAAACGCATACTTATCTACTCACCAAAATATTTGATCTCGCAGTTTTGTAGTTTCATTTCCAAAACGATTGATGTGATCATATCTTTTCTCCATTATTAGCTTTTTAGCCGTTGATTTTAAGTTCTTGTTTACTTCCAAACTTACTCTAACTAGTAGATTTGCGCCTGTAATCAGTGGGTTCGCTTGCTCAATTTTTCACAGTTGATGGTTGACAGATTGATCACTCGTGTGCTTACATTAGTGCCAAGTAAAACAATCACGTAAAATAACACTCACCAGCCCACTTAGGTATTTAACTAAAGACTGACTGCTACTTACATTCTTACATTGTTAGTATATTCATTACTCATGCAGCTATTGATGCACGCCCGAGCACAGGTAACAACCTGCTGAAGTACTAACAGTTATTTTAAAATATACTTCTAATTTCGTGCACAACTCTTTATTTACCAAGTTCAGTTTAACCTATCTCAAAGCACACTAGGATACTAATATTTCTTATAAATTATTGACTCACACACTTACTACATTATTAACTTAAATAGTTGCCAGTTTATCCATATACTCTCTCAAGTATTCCATCAATGTTTCGTTTACGAAATTAGTAACATTCTAAGTTGTTCATTTATCCACTCCGTATATCACTTCTTTATCAGCTGCGAAGGCTGCCGGGATACACGTTTGATAGATTATATCATTATTTACTCACTTGCTCACTCACTTGTGAAATTACATACCCGTTCACAATTTTGTTATTAAAATACTAGTTCTATTACTTACATACGTGCAGGTAGTTCTGTAATCCAGATGCTCACTTACCTACCAACTTACATGTGTATTCATTCTTGAATAATGTTCAAATTACCCAACTAATTTTTGATTCACGTGTGAACACTATTAGTCAGGTGTTCACTTAGTTTGGCATTGCCGGTGTGTACTCTTGACTACCCAATCACTGACAAACTCACGTGTTCACACATATGAATATCTCTCTCATCCCAACAATTCCCTTCTATTCGGTTTAGCTATGTAGCTTCTCGCTTAACTTGTTAATTACTCACTGGCTTATGCATACACTTTCTTGCATAAACACAAGTTATTGCGCAATAAAATATAGGTTTATATATTTATATTACTGATGAGTAGTACGAAGTTTTGTTTTATAAAACCTGAGCAAATTTTCAACAAGGACCGACTGGGAAGCCTATGAGCATGCAAAAGCAACGATCAGATTTATATACTTACAATTCATGTGACTCACCCACACATCTAGGTTTGTAAAATATTATTCTTGACTGACATAAACAAGTATGTCGAACGTTGGCACTAGTTTACAGCATAACTTCGCAATATAATTTTACCTGCTGCCATATTTACATCTTTCTTAATATGATTGACTTTGTTGATAACTAGATGGTTTGAAAAGTGAGTAGCAGAGCAACGTTAGAAGAATGCTACTTTTGAAAAATATCATCAAAATTTCGGTCACTGTGCTTGAACGTGAAGCAATTTCTCAATTGCCTTCACAGAGGTTACCCGTGATAACCGAAACCTTAAAAATATAACTGAAATTAAACTTTTTCAAACATGGCCATCTTACCGAAAAATATAACATGAAACTCTTTCAATCGGTCAGCAGTGATTCCGTTTACCTGTTAGCTGGTTGGTTCCTTGTTTCCAAGGCGGATGCTTACAATACTAGCTATGCGCATACTCACCAGAAATGTCATTGCACATACAACATTAATTGATACTACTTCATTTTGACTGTTTGGTCCATGTTGCCTTCAAGTCAGCGACTATGTGAAGACACTAGGAGATTATATAGTAAAGTAGAAAAAGTACAGTAATTAGTGAACCCCACCCTAATATTGAAAGAATTTAACTCACGGATAATATGCAAATCCCAATTGACTACAAACTATAAGCAAGTCAGTGGTAACAGTACATTAAACTCTGAAACGGACAATATGATTGAGCGAATAAACTGTATTTCCACTGTCACTTATCGTTATGACCAATTTTCCTTGGACGTGATCAAAAAGACGACAATTAGCATCCATAGCATTGCTTTTGCGAAGACATCCGATCGGAAATGCAAACAAATAACGCAACATATTAAGTTGGCCCACCCCAAAGAAATGCCTAAAGGCATAATCAATATATGCAATACGAATATATGTGCTTCACCAACTGCACATTTGAGTCGGAAATTCTTCGAATGTGTGTAGGCTGGAGTACTCTTGTAGCATGCAAGGTATGCTTAATACGTTCAGAAGTCTAAGATTAAAACACTCCTGAGGAGGAGAAAGTGTGTGATATGCCCATTGAAAGTTTTATTAACTTCTTACGTAAACAAAGCTTCGTTTGGTCAAATAGGAATATCACTTCATCTGTAGTGTCATTGCCTCAACAAAAATATCAGGAGTGATAAGAAGGCCTGTCAGTTGAGGAAACACAAAAGAGCTACATGCAAGGGAGCACGTTTGGCCTTACGTGAGAAACGAGTCCTGACTAAAGATTCTGGTTTACATTTAGATAAGTTTGAACGACGGGGATGGTTTGAATTAGAATAAGGTTTAGAGGTCACTATGGAATCAATGTGACTACAGTGGTGGATAATGTTACGGTGAAACAAAGGAGTTATTGTTCTGAAATATAGTATAAACCATTCGGTTTACAGTGCATGGAGAACAACTAGAGAAATTCTATCCAAAAAAGATTAACTAAATATATATGCAGAAACGGAAGGTAATGCAATACAGTTTTGCAAACGATTTTATAAATGCAATATGAAAAACTCGGGTCCTCTTACTTTGATACAAAGAATGTTCACCCGAATAGGCATTATTAGATTTACATCAATGTAACACACAACAATACTCAATGTATTAGGACTTAAGAAAAGGAATCGTTTTGAAATTACATTCTGTATTCTATTAATAGCTATTTCGTATATTGTGGTTTAAGTTCTTGTTCACTTCCACACTACTGCACTAATGATACCTTCATTTATCTTGTTGACAACCGCATTGTTTAACATGTCAGTAGCAAAGCGGAGGTGAAAGAATGATATTGTTGAAAACTTCACCGACACGTTGGTTACGATGCGCAGATACCCAGAAATTTCTTCAGTGTCATGGCAGACGTTACCCATGACAACCGAAACCCCAAACATACATCTGAGAACAGACATCTCCACACATCACTGTATTACTGAAGAATATAACATAATACCTTTTCAAACGGTCACCAGTGATTCCGGATACCTGCTCACTGATAGGTTTCTCGTTTCCAAGGCGGATGCCGACAGTATTAGTTATGCACAAACGCGCCATAAAGTCAATGTAGACACAGAACTGACTGATGATTTTATATTTTGTCTGGTTGGTTCATTCTGGATTGAAGTCAGCGACTAAATGAAAACATTCGGATATTATATAGTAAAAGAGAAAGGTTTATAATAATTAATGAGTCCCACCTTACTACTGAAAGAATTTAACTGGCAAAAAATATGCAAATGCCATTTGGATGCAAACTACAAACACGTTATTGGTAACAATATATTAGACTAACATTCTCTGACGATTAAAGCAGACTATAATCGGGCGACTGAACTCTGTCTAAACTTTCCCCAGTTATTGTGATTAATTTTCATTTCTGCATAATGAAATAAACCAAAATTAGCTTTCATAAACAACTGATCAGAAACGTAATCAAAAAATACAATATATCAATCTAACACGCCACACAGATAGGCATAACCAATATATGCAGAACGGGTAAACGTGCTTCGCTAAATAGACATTTGAGTTTGAAATTCTTCATTTGTGTGGAGTAGCATGCAGAGTAAAATTAGTATGTACAGAATTCTAAATTGCAGTGGCGCGTTTGGAGGGGAATAGCGTATGGCGTTAACACGATTTGTTTATTTTGTATACAGGCGAATGCAATCTCTGATAATAAGACGGTTGGATGTTGTTTGATACAAATTCCTTTTAAAATGTACACAATGGAACGTGATGTTAATTGTTTCATGGCTGAATCTGACTTCGGAACACTTCAGTAACGGCAGTTTTATTTCATACAACCACTCATCTAAAATGTTATGGCTGTGGATTTATCCTTAAATAAACTTACGTTTACATAAAGAAAACGTTTGATAAGCCCATTAAAAGTTTTTAACTTCTTAAGTAATCAGAGATTTGATTGGCTGAATAGAAGTAGTAATTTATCGGTAGTGTCAATTCCTCAATAAAAATGTAGCGAATAATAAGAGAGCCTTTCAACTGAGGGAACGTGCAAGGTTGCACGTCTAACCATACGTGAGAAACGAGACCTGAATGATGATTTCAGTTTCAGCTTAGGAACGTTGGAACGATGGGGATGGCCGGAATCAGAAAAGGTTTGGAGGCCAAAGAATAACTCGATTTAAAAATTTGACTACAAGGATGGATGAAATTACGGGGAAATAAGTGAGTTGTTGTTCAAAAATATAGTAGAAACCATTCGGTTTGCAGTGTATGGCAAACAACTAAAAAAATTATATCCAAAGAGGACTACACAAATATATGCATAATATAAGGTGACGATATATAGGGTTACAAACGACTCTAGAAATGCAACATGTGAAATTCGAATCTTCTCACTTTGGTAAAAGCACTGTTCACCCGATGTCAATATTTGAATCAATGTAACACACATTTGTACTCAACAGATCGAGACTAAGGAAAAATATTCGCTTTAAATTACGCATTGTACATGTGTCAAAATGTTTCTGTTGTGTTTTTTCTTCAAAAGGTTATTGAACTATCAAACCTGTCGGACCAAATAACCAATTCGGTATGGCCGTTGTGTAGGGCGAGGAAAACGTGAGACACTCAATATAACGTAGTTGTATGCAATTATTCCACACCATTCCATGCACTGTTCTGTTACAGCATGGCACAAGATGTTTTATGACAGCCGACAATCTTTCTGTTTCGGGCACAATTAAAAATGAAGCACATATTTTGAGCATAACTAACGATAACCAACCGAGCTGTGTGCGTTAGATTTGAAATTGATGGCCAGGTGAAGAAAGCAAGGTGCGCAAAAAAACATTTGGCGACTATTTTTAATGGTTCAGTATTGTAATGTAGTTTATGACACAGGGTTGCAGACACACCTTAGCCGTGTCGCGACTATCTATGTTTTATGGTAGCTTCTGTTGTTATAGTCGGAAGTTGTACAACACAATCGCTACAAAACTGATAGTTAGATGTTGATAGAGGTGACTTCATTGTTTCGTGGCTCTGTAACTAATACGCACGTCCTTCTGTTCAGCGGAGTCAGTTGAGATGATAGGATAAAAATCTACCGGTGGGTAAAAAATGGTCTTCTAGGAGCAACATCCGCCATGACAAAGGTTGGAAAACATAGTCAATTCGTCACAGTGAATATAAAGAGCTGGGTGGAAAAATAAATCAAATTTTGTTATACCGCACGCCGCTCTTATTCTGTTGAAGTCTTCAGGAATGATATCGTTGTTTTAATTCGCATCAAAGGAGCAAGTTACTTACTCATAACTAGGTTTACTATGATGAATGAAAAAAAGTTTGGCAGAAGTGTTTTCTAAATTAGCCACCAGAAATATTAAACCGCTGGATTGTGAGAAGAAAATTCACAATATTTCTCAGACTTATTTAACAATAAGTAAATTTACCCAACAAAACGCATAAAGAAAGACGTTCTCGAAAAAAGTTCATGGAACAAATACCCAGGATTAATTGGTTTCATTTTTCCAGACAAACACCTATATATACGAATAAAATGAAGCCATATCAGCTTAACTATCTCGGTCTGCATTCTACTGTTATGTCCGCGGCATTTTACAGACACAGACGAAAACCGACGAGAGAAGACAAAGAACTATCAATTTGAACGACCCCACTTTTCATATTCGTATGCAACTAGTCCAAACTAATTTGACTATTCCAAACCTTCGTTAACGCTCATCATGTTAATCATCTTTTGAGCAACGAATAGTTGATTCCACTAATTGCTACACGAAATTTGCATTCTGGTTGAGCAAAACATTCGACCGTGTTACTAACCTTATCCTGCAATTTTACATGTTGACCATTCGGTAATTTAGTAAGAATAACTACGAGTGTTCTTTTTAATTCTACATATTGTGATGAACACTTACTGTGACTTTGTTCTCTTGAACCGACTCTGCTTTTTTGGATTGTCAGCGAGTAAAAATGGATAGAGATAAAATAACCTTGCTAGAAATGTTTACAAGCGGAATCGTAATTCTTCAAAAGTCGTTTCCATAGCAGTTCAATTACAATGTTTATCAAACGTAGGCCATAATTAATTTGGATATTTTCGTCATCGTTTGTGACTCCTTGAAAGAATGAAACATCTTTTCAAACCTAGCTAAGACAGTAATGTTTTTTGATCGAAGTACGCTGTGAACTCCCAACATGCAGTCTGGCATGAATTGATATATGCTGGCTACTTTCGTCGGATAGTGTAAGGCTCATCATCGAGCTGAAACTTAATTACCAGTTCTATCCCAATGTGGATATTACAAGAGGCAAATATTATGGGAGTCAGGAAGACAAAGCCCTT
>JTDE01001366.1:22221-38030 GCA_014338405.1 Paragonimus skrjabini miyazakii | reverse complement strand
TATAAGTTTATTTATTCGGGAGAATCGCAAACATGTCTCAACGTTTAAACCTTCCATTTATTTAATTTTTAGTCAGAAAACCGAACATAAAGAATTACTTTGTACCTTCACTTTCCTTTATAACCGTATTGAAACAAGCCACTTAACGCAAAACAGATTAAACGCACCCGTAAGTATAACCGAATTTTCACTGTACTAATAAAATAGGACCAAACGAAAATTCATGAAGTTCATGGTTATTCAACTGTTTAAGGAAATCTAACGCCGCTGGTGGTGTACGATATTCAAAACTCAAGTATGCTTCAAGTCAGAATGTCTTTGATAATAAACTTAAGGTATTCCGAGATTTCAGCTGATGTAATTAGCGGTATTTATTTTATGCCGTGGCTAAAAAGTCAGCCGTGATTCAAGATGTGATGGTCATAAACATTTTCATGTGAATACCTACCGATATAAGGCGATTGGTTGAAATAAAAACAGTCGTGAACAAACGACAGTATCAGGCAGGTGTATAAGTTGTTATTGAAAAGTCTGTGAAACGATGTGCTAGATCTCTTGAATGAAGGCTGAATATTCTGCTTACTTTCACTTGAGTAAATTTGTTATCCACGTGTTGAATTACGCAAGATTGTCTAACAGTAACCTAAGTGTATCCGTATTTGTTAATCATAACTGTGAAGGAAGATGTGTTCTGACATGATTCCTCAACATAACTCAAGTGCCAAGTTTTCTGATCATTTGGTCACAAATAATAAATAATCACAGTAACAGTGTAGAACGGAAATCCTTGTGTGCTGCAATACATGACGAAATGTTGGTATGACGAAAATGGCAAATTTTGGAACGCAAACTAAAGACTTCATACAAAACACAAAAACAAGTAGAAAATGTGTCAAAACTGTTGAAAGCAAACTGTTAAACATTAAACCGAAAAATATCAATTGAAATTCGATAAACGTTTCCTTCTATCAGGTTAGTCATCCTCTCATTAGTTAAAATTGATAGCATACAAACTATCTCCACTGCAAGCAGTTTTCAGAAATCCATTTCCGTTCGACAATAGATCCAGTTGATTAACACCCAAATTGTTATGCATTGGATTACATCATTATTCAGTGGACGGTAATGATCTGTTAATACAATTTCTATCAATGACAACTTCAACTTATTGGATGCTGTTGCAATCAGATTCAGCAATTTCGATAACTAATGAAGTCTCTGGAGTGAACAACAAAATTTGGACAGGGTGTACTAAATTTCAGAAGCGTACGCTAAACATTACTGACGTATATTTTGGAAAATTTGGCTAAACTGAAATAGTTGTCATCTCAAAGTTGTCAGTCAATTTTTCGTCGCTGGTTTGTATTCAAGGCGGAGTCCGCCCAAATCTCAGAAACGACCAATGCACAAATTTGAATAAAGGTTTTCGTATGGCTACCACTGAGTAGTTAATAAAGACGAGAACCCGCATATTCGGAATAGATTTCTGGCGCTACGTTGATGACTGTTAGAGTAAACTACCACCATCAAAGTGTAGGTTTTTCCATTAGTCAATGGAACTACCCAACAGGGAGACGAACCTGAACGCTTTAATGCGTTTCAAAAAGTCCTTTGTAGTTTTTAGGCCAATCACGAATGGGTAATAAATATCGGCCTATGAGAAAAATATATTGCAGCATTTGAGCAGTGAAGCTTTGCGTAATGGTAGATAGTTCACGGAATTATCGACAGAAAATAACGAGACAGATAGTGTCTGTAATCAAGATTGTGAGGCAATCTGAACACTATTCACACAAAGTTGCATTTGGTCATGCGTGGTGTGAGGTTACTGACATTGTGCTTAATACACCAGTTTCAAAAACAACAGGGTCAGGTTGTAAATTCCCGCTCGGAAAAGGATATAAATACTCGATCAGGTCTAACGAGAACAAAACTTGAATCTAGTGTATTGCTAAGAAGTGAGCTGACCAAAAGGCTTATTTGAACACGAGGACTGTGATCAAAGATGGGTTGAAATGATATAAACCGCCGAAATTCAATTCAAATAAGGCATTACCATCTGTTGGCATATTCGGAATGCCTTCTGTACTGAAAACTAAACAAACGGTTTGAGTTTCAGTTTGGTTCCCCTAGTCAGTTTGTGTTTTAATAATTATCTCTCTGTTTAGTTAGTGTTCAGAACTAGATCAGACCAGCCAATTCGAAACTACCTATCAGTAATACAATGTCAATGCTCATCGGCGGCGTTAGTGGATTACAACATGAACTGATCGAGAAATCTTGCTTGGGCGGTCAGTCGGCTTGATCCCACATGACACAGTTGGTTGTGTGGGTAACTAGGACCAGACGTGATATTTCGGAACTCCAAGCGTGGCCTCTTAACTCTGTTGGTAGAGTGCTTGTTGTGTTTGGGCACGTGGTTTCTGTCGCTGGTTCCAATCTAACCAAAGTCTAGACTTTTTGCATTCGGGTCTCAATTATCAAATCTACCGACCGATTATAAATTGAACACCATATTTGAATGGAGGAGGAATATTTCAAATAATTCCCAAGCATAATCTCCTGCATGACACGCCATATCCCACAGACGAATGCTTACTTAATCTGAGCTGTGAACTTGCTAAATGGTGTGCAAGTGGGTATACGGATTCCGTGATGTGAACGTTGTAACCGTCAAGTTCTGGTTCACTGCCCAAAATCGTTTATGTCAAATTACATACTGAAGATCAATTTCAGGTGATGGAAAAACCGGAATAACAAGAGAATTCGGAATGCCAATTAAGTTGGACGCCGCAAACTTCATCAAGGCCGTCATGTTTATACAGACTTATCATTCCCCAACAAGGTCAATTGAATGATAACCGTGCTGCTGTTTGGTTCAAACGTGGAATGTGCCAATTATTAGCCACTGGTGGAACAATTACAATAATTGGTACGTTTACCGATTCGCGACAGACAAATATAACGCGTGTTCATCTACATGTGTACTAAATGTTTCCCGTGGTAAACTGCTCGAATTTAACGTCTTTTATAGATTACCCATAAAACAAACTTGAACTGACTATCCCGTGAGATCAAACCGGCGACGTCAGTGGGTAGTTGAGCATACTTAATGGTTTGTACATTAACAGATGATTAAATTATTCGCCAAACTAGCAGGCATTTTCTTGATAGCGCCTTATTGTAGTTCTTGAAACTGTGTTCTGGGATCAGGCGGATAAATAATCCCACATCATGAGTCTAGATTTTATTCACAAACAAAAGGCATTTACTGAGATACAGCAGTTATCAATAAATTGGATGTAATCTCGTCGTGCCGCTCCAGAATATCATCTTTAAATCAACAGTACAATGATAGTCGCTGCAAATAGCAGTGTTCTTCAGTGAAAGTAACAGGAAGGAAACGATGTTTTATATGATAATTTAAGGGCCTTTTGGAGAAACATACAAACATATCACGATTGGGAACAAAACGCTGATTCAGCAAGTGTTAATTATAACGTGCAATTGAAAATGCATATTGGTTTATTCATTTGGATGAGTATCAGTCGCTGGTGTACTGGATTACCAGACCATATATAAAACGTAGTGAACTGGCTACCACGGTTCTCATCTCCCAAATATCCATTAGTGCGAATGCAATAAAATGTACATTCCGTTTCTGTATATGGTGCATTCAGACGTTCCTTATTCCGACGAATGACTGGAAGTACCTGTGGATTGATACATTCAATCCACAATCTATATGCAGTCAGACTTCGTCATTTTGTACGGACGGACGTGAAAGCACAGCCAGTCGCTGGCGGCAAAGTATGTGAGGCTTATGGAGGCGGATTGTGAAATTGATCGCAACTTTAGCATCACATTAGAGTCTGTGTCTGCTTACTCCCAATGTTACGGTTACTAGTGCGGTTCTTCTTAATTAACAATCCATAAGGTCGAACTGTATTATTTACAGCGACCGATCACTTGATAGAGTTCCCCAATATCTCGCCGAGCAGACAAATGCAAAATGACGTTCATCAGACTCGTTGAAATTGAACACGTTTTGATGCGGCATGTAACGTCGGCGGATAAAATGAACAATTTACAGGAGAATTTCGATGTGATCTCCCTTGATACTGACATGAGCGGTGGGTACACTACCTACATTATTCGCCACTGAAAAAGAACAAGCTAGGTGAACGATGAAATTAACCAAGTATACGTTACCTCCGCATGTTGCAATGTAGTCTTAATGATTTAAGAGCGATTACTGTTGCGAATCACTGGGGCACCACGTTAGCCAATTTAGATCACATACACATGATACTGAAATTTGCTAGTGTACATAATTTGTTGCCACCGGCAAAGAGCCATTGCCAAAAGTTGCATTCGGGTTTGTTTAGCAAACGAGAATTTCAGTCTTCGCAACTGTATCTACACCCTGAGAAGTTATGCTAACAATCTTCGAGTAAAGGTATTGCCTTAGCTCAAAAGAAACAGGCACCTAATTGACGCGCATCAGCCCATCAAGCGGTTACACTAGACTCACTGAACTGATACCAACAATAGTGGGTGTACGTAAGTTGATGTTCAAAGTGTCTTGCAGGAACAAACCTAATCGCAACACAATTGCAAGTCGTAAGTTGACCCTTCATATATTTTCTATGTGGAGTTAGGATAGGACAGATGTTATTTTAAAAGACCCTTCGCAGTTTATCCATCTTTACCAGTTGCTAATGTCACACCGCACATCCACGTCTGTTTGTTTGGCACTTATCAGTTCGCAACCTAACGAGCCCACAAAACGTGCTCCCACTGTCTTGCGAAGCTTTAGGCCCTCATATTTTCCAGTGCACCTAAAACATGAGACGGCGTAACTTACCTGTTCCTTCATTCACGTGAATCGATAATTACTACATTTCACCAGCAGTGTTCGGAATGCATCAAACATCACTCCAAATATCAACATCAACGTGATAATACTTTTCGAAGTGTTTCCACAATAACACTGTCATCCCTAATGAAGTCAGTGCCGGTTGCAAAATGGCGCAATGTTTGTTGTCGTCGGGTGCTCTTTTCAGTTGAAACGTGAAGAGTAGATCATTTGTAAAAAGTAACCACTTACTTCAGTTTCCATGTCATAATGAAATGTCTTCCTCAGTTTGTAGCACCTAAGCGGATCGACAGTAAAATTGGTCAACCCGACTTCATACAAATTACTGTTAATTATCAAATGTACAAACGACTACTTTGATACATCCTTCCAAGTAATTGGAACCATAGAAACGGCTGAGGGACAGTAGATCGGAAAAAACTTTCACATACCGCAAACGGTGTTGGATGGCCTATTTCGCTATTGTCTAATAAATAATACGGTCCTCCTCATTTCAGATTCGCCGGCTACTTAGTCATATGCCAAAATAACAATGACAATACGTGATAGAGCTCATATGTTATTCTAAGTACTTGTGTTATCAATTGGATTCGAATGGGGCGGGAGCTTTCACGGAATTTTGGGAATGTTATCATTGATTTGCATAAAACATTTGCAAATTATTTTGCACAATTAGGCAATTTGTTTGACAACGCATGTGCAACAAGGTGTCAACATAAATTCAATGAGGCCGATCAGTTCAAGTTGGTTACGGTCATGACGAAAACGTATGTTACCCAGCGTAGCTCAGCAGTTTCAAACGCAGTCTCCACATATAAGATAATAGACACCAGTTTAACGAACATCAGCTGTATCCTGAACGGAGGGGTCACGTCTGATGTTTGGTTATGTGTTAACGAGGAAGAACTGAGTGGTGATAAGGTAGTCTTGGAAAACATCGTCTAAGTCTAACTAAACTTATTGCAACATAACACGGTCAGTGATTCTATCACATTTTGTCAAACACCACACATGAAGATACATACCAGGAAACGGTGTGGCTTTTAACCCATGTTTTAACTGAACGTGGACTGGTCATCTTTTCAGTTGCATGCAATCGCCGGTGTAGTTGTTCATGAGTATAAGATACTCAAGAGACCAAGTCAAAAAAACAAGAGATGAGTGTTAAATGTCAAATTGTATGGGTACATAAATCAACAACAAATTTGAATCTAGGCAAAAGGTGTTATAATCAAGCTGTAAATAAAGCCATAAGTGAAACTGAAGACGCCTGCATATGGAGGCTATCGATTGATAAATCAAAACCCTTATCAAACGTTTTAAAACAAACAAGACAATGAAGTGGAGAAGGATGAGTGTGCCATCAAAATAACAGAAAATAACATGACAACAGAAGTAAGAACAAGGCTTTTAGGTTTGTGTACACTTTGCAGAGAAGAACGCTTCGTAGCAGTTTACCTGAACAGAGCTCAGATATACTAACTAAGTAGAAAATGTGGATATTAACTGGTTCTTTGTGGTAAATCGTTATCCTATTGCCGACTAGCAAGGCATCAGCTTACTGTGGTTGACGCTCTAACATTGTGCTTCCAGTATACAGTAGTTAAATTTCGAGTCTAAGAGAGTATGTTGATCTTTGACTACGTTTTATGATATGAATCACGCAAGAGAACATTACTTTCATTATCTCCTTGTATTTCAGGGTAAACTCGTACTGTCTACATAGACACAGAACGCATCAACAACTACAGTTCCACTTTCAGGGTAGCAGCTACTGATATTCGTTCTGTTGAAATTTCAGCAAACTGAAAACACTGATAAAAAATGGCTTCCCACCGTCCGTACGTCCAGCAAGTTGCGGTGATGATTGTGTGTCATAAAACATAGTATGAGTGCAAAAATTTTGATAGGACTGTTTTATTTGGCTTCCAAAGTTTTACGTTCAAAATAGTCACACGTAGCCATGTACGAAGTGCACGTTATCTATTCTTGTTACCACTCGTATATAGTGAACAAACTTACAAAACTGGAGTGTCACAGAGCTACGTTTCTACATCTTCACCGAAGAATTGTCATCTGGAGTACCCCCTCACATAATGTTGTTTGCTGACAATCTTAAATCTGGCGTGTCGTCGTTAATAGCTCTGAATTTAGAACACAACAGGCGTATATTAACCGCATTTGCAAATGATCTGAAATTTACCTCATTGAGTTCACTATGAGCAAGTGCAGAGCTTTGTAAATCAAACGTAAGCATAATTTCCCCTACTCCCTTGGCGGAGAACCACTCCAAACTCTGGACAAAGAAATACACCTTGACTCGACTATGTCACACAATCTCGCAAATTTTAATAATGAGGCAAACGTTAAGAAGGTAAATAGCACGCTAGCTGTTCTAAATTGTTTGTGTGGGAAATTCAAACGACCAGGTTTCAAAACCTATGCGTTCTCCGTTCTCCCTCAAATGCCGTAGACAGAAAGGCGATCTAATACTGGCGTTCATAGTTTTGTAGACCTCAAGCCACCCAAGCAGATCACTGTTCACCTATGTAGATACAAATAAACTTAGAAGGCGCTCCTTGAAACCATGCAGCCAATAGAGGAAACTCAGGCTTAGACACAACTTTCTGTCTGTACGGATCTTTGAAGAGGGGAACTATCTGTTAAATCATGTTGCGAATGTTGTGATAAGGGCCATGTTTAAAATTCAGTTGTATTGCCACTGCAGGCGTTGCTCCGAGTCCTGTGCATAGTCACATATGTATGGTTGAATGTCAAACAGCCCGAATCTATTTATTCAGTCATCTACATATAGACATATCTATAGTAGACGTTGGCATACATTTGTATTTCCACATTCCAACAATCCGATACAGTCAAAAGAAGTTTCGATTTGTGATTCTCCTTCTGTTGCAGAGATTCCCAGTTTGGAGAAACGGAACCAATCAGAGTTCTCATTTTTGACAACCCACCCACCACCTATCGAACAATATACAGCTATGGAATACGATAACTGATGTAAATGTTTACATAACAGTTGAGTGCCCCAATCGTGTATCGTCGGCATTCGGAAGTAATCATTGGTTACCACCTGTGAAAGTAAAGTCTATGCAAAAGGTGACTGAGCAAACGCATAAAACGACCATTTCAAGGCAACTAACACACTGACATGATGGTTTTCGCTACTTCTTTATACTTATTAATTTTCATCATTTTGCCAGCAATTTCCAGTGAAGAAAATTGTCTGATAAACGCTTCAATTATTTCAAGACCAGATTCCCGAAAACATACAAAAATAGATGGAGGATGGATGGGAAGAG
This sequence comes from Paragonimus skrjabini miyazakii, assembly GCA_014338405.1. Taxonomy (NCBI): domain Eukaryota; kingdom Metazoa; phylum Platyhelminthes; class Trematoda; order Plagiorchiida; family Troglotrematidae; genus Paragonimus; species Paragonimus skrjabini miyazakii. Next base: position 29,831 of record JTDE01001366.1, on the reverse strand, counting down.
AAAGTGACGCTAACAATAACGCAATTTCAGATGTTATGAAAACTACAGTGACGAACTTCACCCTGAGAAAATTTGTAAATTATAATCCGGCGCGTCACCGTCTAGGTTTCATACGTGAAAATTTGTCAAGATCTGAATCCGAGTTGCACTGCGCCTTCAGGTGAGCATTTTATGTAATACGGACGAAATATTTATGGTACGGAAATTATTCAATAGGATGTTATTATGTGATGTGCTACTGTAGATTTTCATTTACAACGGATTCACCTAAACCCACAGAAATGTGACACAGCATCGCTATTCCCTAATACCTCACACGATTCAACAAGATGCATATATTCACATATGGACGCTGTTGATTCCGAAGTTACCATCCGAAGTAGCAAACAGCCACTTGATTATCGTACCGTGAACGATAAGGAAATGATAAATTGGTTTGTAATTAACAGTATGGCAATTATGCGACAACATTTGAGTGAAGCAAGCAATACCACACTGCATGCAAGTTGATATAATTTAAGTGACAACTTGCAAGCAAACATGGAATAATCATATTTGCAAGTAATGTAAAGGTATTTGGAAAAATAAAACGAGTTTCTTCATGAACGTGGCTAAAAATGTTTCCAATGAGTGTATTAGATATATAATTTTAGTGAAAGTTGTCACTTTATTTATACTCACTATATGGAATTTCAGATGTAACCAGTCTTCATCCTGCATCGCATCGTCACACGAGAATTCTACATTCGAATGTGTTCAGTACAAATTGGATGACAAAGTAGAATCAGTTCCTAATCCACAAAGAATATGGATTTCATCGATTCACGGAATTCCACACAACTGAATTATCTCTCGATAAACCCGTGCAAAATTCATAATATATTTATCCCTTATATCCAAATTACTTTATGATAATGCAACTGAAGTTTGTTAACAGCTTTTGCCTTTCTTGCCCATACGGCTTATTGGGAATCTGAAACAACTACAACTATATTGATAACTGGGTTGACTATATTATACTTCGACTTTGCTGAAATAATAAACAATTTGTGTAAGCAATTATCACACTAGCTTAAACGAACAACACAGTCTAGTCTGAATATCCCATTATGTTTCAACAAAATACGTCTCCTTCTGTGCTTGAGTGTCATTCTCTCTGTAGCTGACCACTGTAGGGAATCAGATATAGAATCCATGTTGCGCGTGTATATTAAGGCCCACATCGAACATATCGAATACTTTGCTCACTTTGCACCCCCCAGTTTGCGTAGCCGACTGATTCCAATGCACAAAATTGCTAATTCTTTTATACTGCGGTTTGTAAGAGACAATCGGTTTAATACTGATGAGTGGTTTATTACTGAAACAGGTTTGTATGTCTGAACTAACGGGAATGATGAAAACGGTCCTCATACCGGTGTTCAACAAAAGGCAATTAGGCTGTTCAATTATCCCACTTCAATTGTTTCTTCAACAAACTGCAAACAAACATGCGTTAGCATTTCCGGAGGCGCTGGCTATACATCGTGATACATCACCATCATGTATCCACAAGCAGATCGTAGTACACATAACAATGTCTTAAAAGACCATAATACAATGGTTGACGAATAAACATATTTTAATCCGTAGGCAACGTGAGTTCTGTTTTGTACAATTTGAGCAACACTCATAATTAATCGCAACTGTAGTTCTTCCAGATCTTTCTTTCTATGCTCATTTTAAAAAGAAAAACCCGGCTGTTCATACATTTTTGTTTCTTATGTTTTAGCTCCTTCCTGTCGAACTTTTGTTGCTTGTTTGTACGGATCCAAAATTAATTGATTGGATGCAATTTGCTCATCTCGTTTGCTGGTCGATTAGTATAGGTGTGATATGTGATCACCCGCAAACTCACTCCAGTTCGTCGCCTAGTTCGTTTTGTACTTCAATGAGAATAGAAAACTTTCTGACATTTTAGCATATCACACACGCCATTACAGTCAAGCTGTGGTTGCTGAATAAACAGACTCCAATATTTTGTGTGGATGAGCATAAATTCCTTCATCATTTGGTTGTCACTTTGCACATATAACTGACACGAACAAACATTTCACACAACAAATTTGGCTTCATTCGAATTCTAACGGGGGACAAAACTGCATCTTATACGCAAAGAGATCAACCTGGTAGTGACAATGAAATTCTTGTTGTGATGATCTCTATCAAAATTCATGGAAAAATAACGGATCTCAAAATGCAATCTTCGCCTCTATATATTGCTTTCAAATTTAAAATGGTATGCACTAAACAGATATTCCGCAACATTCACACGCACGTTAGTCATATGCCGACAATTTGAAGTTCCGTCTCGTGAACTCACAAACTTAAGTATTTGTGTTATTCATATGTTCGAAATGCTCACATTTGTCATCATCGGTATGTTTTGTACAATGTTTCTCAATACTAACAGTTGGTCCCAGTGATCACCAGCAAAGGGTTGAGCAGCTAGTTCAGCTCAGCTGAGTCTCATCAGCATGTGATCCCCGTTCCTTTGTTGTTATTATGTTGACTACAACATCCTCGAGGAAGGACACCCAAGGTGGTTGAAACCTTTAGTATTACGACTTGCTCGTAACATAGTGTTGTTCCCAATCCACTTACTAAGAACATGGCAAACGCAACACCCACATTGCTCGATTCCATTGTTTCGTGAGTTTGTGCAGATAATCCAAAAGAATGACCCAACGATGTCTGTAATGAACCCGTTATTTAAGACCTCGTGAGTTGTTAATCACATTGACAAAATTCATTTGACCATCGTTTATAGGTGTCGCCTCAAGTGTGGACTCTAAAATGAGAGCAGAAATAGATGAACCTTAGAGAGAGTTTCACATCTACGCTCGCGGGTTGAGACAGATAATTAAATTTATGCTGAATCTTGACCAACTTGTACCGTTCCCTTGCGGATGCTAAAATCAGTGACACTCAAAGAAGGACATAAAGTGAATGCAAGGTGAGAAGCAAAACTATCGACAATCGACATTCGTCCAATTGTTTGTACATAAATGGCATTGGTGGCTGAAGTTCTATCCTTCGTAGTGTATAGAGATAACAGCAACATTTTGACTCATCAAATACTCTTAATTCCTATAATGACGATTTTGGTTGTGCCTAATACGGAGTACAAATTGGGATGTTCAGTTTAGCCACCGAAGCTGATGGAGGAAGCCATAAACCATGTTAAAATCAAAGACTATTATCGCTTAAATGTTTCAACAAGAGCCAATATTGACCCTTCTATTCGGTTACCTAGCAAGATAAGCTAAACCTAAAGAGTGAAATCCTCTGTGAGTAACATCGACTTAAAGACAGTCGAAATTCCAGATTGTTTGCCAGGTCATGTTCGATGACACATGCATATGGACTAGAAAAGCTGTCTTGTTGATATGAACATGCACACCTTACGAACACGTTTTATTCAATCAAAAGCCAGAATCATGTTGCAGCCGATTTCGGGAGCAATCACTGATTACAACTTAGAATAATGGAGTGCATGCAAATGGTGACTGACCAATATAGTGGAATGACAAGTTCGTGGCCCTCGAAATATGAACCACGTTATCACCGCTACGCACTTTTAGATGTTTTTTTAATCAATATTTAACAATATCCAAGAAAAAGAAACATGATCGTAGTATTTCATTTACTACGAAACGAAACCCACAAATTAGTGCGAGAATGAATGAAACAAATGAAAAAGTCAAAAGAAAAAATTACATTATGATCACTACAATTTCAAATGGTGACAAAGGCGGAAGGACGCAGTTCACCTTGAAAAAATTAAACACGTATGACGAGGCGCCTCATTGTGTAGGTGTCATGGGTGAAAAATTGTCGAGATCTGCAGCCAAATTGCAGTCTGCCTTCAGGTGAGCATGCTATGTGATATTGGTCAAACGGTAAGAAGATAGAAATTACCGAACACGACTGTTTTAACTTTTATACCAACGTTATTATATGATGAGGCGCTAGTAAAATGTTTCATACCTGACTCATAAGCGTCATCAGAATTTACAGGAAGTATGCAGAATATCAGACGCCTTGAACATTTTAAGTACGCTTATAAATGTTGGAAGGATGAATCCATGGATGTATAGATATTGCTGAATCTGAGGTTAACGTCCGAAATAGCAAGCACTTGAGTTATTCCCCTCTTCTCACAGCACTCGTCAATTTTGTAGTGGGATATGTGACTCAGATAAATCTGATGTGCACATATGATGAGACACAGCAGCATAAAATAGAAGCTTCACATGGTGTCAGCGGGTGTTGACCAATGAGGAATTACTACATACATTTATACGATGGTGTTTTATAGATTCATACATTGCTACAGAAGGGAGAAATGTCTTTTCTTGTGCACTCCCGTCTCTGTTTTTCGGTAAAACACAGTGTCATACGGCGTACAGGTATGAGGAGAAAGCGAATGGAAGCAAACAGAAGGTAAACATGATGAGACTGATGGCTGACCTCATCTCAGTAACCAATACTGACACAGAGTATAAACATTCAATCAGACATGCACAGAAAGTGACTTGTGAAACTGGTTCATAATAACGGTCAAGAAATATGCAGGGAATGTTGTCTCCCACGTATTTTCTGACAGAATAATATTTCTAACCTCTTAAGCGACTCAACAGAGACAACACAGTCGATCAGTGCGTTACATTGTAGACAGATACTAATTATAAACTATTTTTGTTTGCAGAGTAATCTGCCTGTTCTATTACTCAGTTCCCGCTAGTGACCTTTAGTGGGAGGAGTTACACCGGTTGACGATCTATGGTGTGGGGTATTTTTTAGGTAAGAATAAGGTCTCTCCTAAAACATACGTACTTTTTTCATAATTGACATCCTTCTTCCAGTCTTCCTGGGCAGCCAATTTCCCTAAGCCCTATTATTTTTAACAAAATCAACTCAGTTTCAAAATAATTACGATTGGACCGTATAGACCGCAAAATCCCAAACTGGTGGGTCAGTCCACTGAAGTAACGAGTCACTGATGTTTGTGATGAGTGACTGAGGATCCGCCAAAACTAGATGAGCTGTAAATCGATAAAGATAACTTCACAGCAGGAAAACTAGCATTTTTGATACGCGTTTTTCCTGGCAACTAAAACGGGCGTATTTACGATAGTTAAACAATGCCATGTAGTTAAATAACGTGTGGAAGTTACTGTAACAATTCTCTGTCAACATGTTTTCAAAGTATACACTGTTTGATTGATTATCCTTTCAGTGAAAGCTATTTATTTGTTTATGTTCATCTACTTCAATTTCGAATGTCACCATTTCCTATCTCGCATCGCTTGGTCACGTATGAAATCTGCACTCAATTGTGCTTCGTGTAGACAGAAGGATAGCGCAGAATTAGCTTCTACTTCTCTGGAAATATGGTTATAAAACAGTTACCCAGATCAGAACAAGTGAGTGGCCACTCAAAAATCTTCATTCCAAAATCATAATGTATACCGTTTATATGCAGACTGACGTGCTGTATGCAAATATGGCTCGTGAACCACACTCGCTCCGACTGGCGCGTACATCTTTCCGACATCTTTAAACACCGATCGCTAGATTGGTAATTGTGTTGGCTAAATTTTACTTTGATTTTGCTTATATGGAAAGTATTTTATGTAACATGTCATTGCAGAAGAGTGAACAAACATTGTGACAAAGTCAAGTCGTCCTCTTCAGTTTCAGAAAAACAGACCTAATTCACTGCTTGGACGTTTTGTATCTGTCGTGCACAAACGTGGACTCGGGCAAGATTATGCAACAGAGTTCGTAAAATCTGTCTGGATTAATATATTTTCAAAAGCTTAATTTGACAGAGCCGGTCCTTATTTGGAATTACAACCTTGTAGATTTTAAAGAGAAGCGTTCGAACCAGTCAACGCAAGACTGGTCAAAACGGTACCTCATGAGACGGTGTATTAACTGTTACACTCCAAGGTGATGATGTAGCATTCTCGAGCGCACGAAGAATGAAGTCAGTCTTGAGTCGCAGTTATATGTTAGCCAGGCTAATTATACTGCATTTATCAATGTAAACTAAATCAAATCTCATCCATGGATTTACCTGCATATACGTCACCGTTTTGTTTTCATCACAAACAAACTGCAAGTCTCACTCCACGAAGCATCACATGATTTGAGTCTTCCGAGAGCTTTATTCATGTTCACCAAGGGAAGGGAGTGTTTTATAAGGAACGTTTTGCGGGATTAGCATGTTATGATCTGACACATCTCGCCGAGTAACCAAACAAACGATACATTTGGAAAAGTACACCTTAACTACTGCCGTGCGCATACTTGAACCTAAACCTTAATGCAACAGTCGTGAAATTAAGAACACAGTTTATTTTTACTTCAAGCTCAAGGCATGGATACGAGGTCTACTGAACAAGCTCATTCAACAAAACTAATCAGCTATTGCTTCGTCCATATCACTCTAAATAGTGGATCTTGCAAATGTTACCAGTGATGAAATGGTAGAATTTTAGTTTTAACAGTTTGAACCCATTTTTCAAAACAGTAGTACCGTTGAAGTGTGTTTTATATATATCAAGCGGAAATTCCCTTATCATCAAAGAATGAATCTGTCATGAGCGACCCGAGTGGGAGGCAGATTAATGTGAAATTGAAACAGTTTTGCCATGAGTTAATTAGAATACAGCTTAAATTATCTGGCAAGATGTGTGCTCCAGCAACATTTCATTTGGTCCGATCAGCTACATACGTAATTTGAAACCGAATTGTTAAGATAGAAAGAATCGTGCAGGTAAAATGTTAGAGTTTGTCTCTTTGATAATCGTTGTCTGGTTCTATGGGTATGCGCGACATATCTAATCATTTAAACAATATCGCACTGTGCGGGGAAATTAGACAAGCAACAGAAAAGGATGGAATAGTAATAGGCAGATGAGAGAATAGTTTGAACTTCGTGCGGATTGCAGTGTGTAGACCGTAGAATAAGTACCTAGACACTCAAATCTCGAAAAACATCCCAAAATGGCCACTGAATACCAAAACTGGATTGCCTGAGAATGCCGCAACGAAATTTGGTTGAAACTGACTACAAACTAGGTCACTCGAATGCCTTCCATATTGTTTATCGGACTCTCAAACAGATGGGTTTTAAACGGATGGGTCTTAAACATTCCTTGTGTATCCACGGGCAGATGATAGTGAACTTGACATTGTCTTGCTAAGCTAATGCACAGAGGGTGATTACAAATTACGCTTTTGCTACTAATCTTCAAACTCCACAAGGTCGAATTATGGTTAATTTCCGCATTTAATGCTGCGTTCAAATCAACCGTGCCTGTGGTTTCCTCATATGCATCTAGTATGAATTGGCTCACCGCAACATTTTCACTTTTCAGGTTGATCGGTTAATATAAGCATGACAATCGATTGACGTAATTGTTTGACCAATTTCTCTTGATCTTACTAGCTGGACAACCATGACGGTACAAAATGTTATGTACTCGGCTCGTAGATGAATAATCGAGAACAAACTCATCGCCAAACCACACTTTGATTCTGAGGATGATGGATGCTAT
>JTDE01001366.1:0-15183 GCA_014338405.1 Paragonimus skrjabini miyazakii | reverse complement strand
AAATGTTGAACAACACAAGTGCATCTATTTCTTTGCTGGCTAAAGAGAATGAGCCAGATTGAATTTCGGCGTCGGTGAGTTTCGCCGATTGTTGGTGAATTTTCTGTACCGTGAAATATTCGTCGATATTCTTTTTCATGTAGCACACCATGAACCGTAAGTGTTTCGGTTCCATTGTCGTTTCACCAGTCACAGTAAGCAACCGGAATATAACACGAATGTGGGTGGTATGTCATTATGTCATATATATGAAGCCAGTATAAAGTAAAGTAAACCAAGTTCATGTGTATTATATTCTCATGATTTGTGACTCGCGTAATTTGCTATACACATTTTAAAACAACAATAGGCTACATATCTACAATGCAACCATGGTTCTATAAAGCTTAGATGTAAAAGGATATGTTTTCAGCTACCGTTATATATGAAATGCTCACAAACCGTGAAGGATTGGAGACATTGAACTTCGTGTTTTTTTTCACGATTCGTGTCTAATCATAATGAGGTAGATTCTTGTGCATCCACACATATGTAGTGAAAATGATGTGATAATCTCAACTAAGCAGCAGCTCAAACAACGTGTTAAACATTTGTTGAAGCTTCCCAGTTTACCAGCGGAGCTAACATTATCTAGAGAGCTTACAAACTTTCTCACATTGGTTCTTGCTTCTTGGTCTAGAACCCAGATAAAACAGTGACCAAATTCAAATATCGTGATATAAAAGTTCCTGGATTTGAGTTATCATCATTTGTCTCTTGTACGGTCCTAGAGAGCTCGAGAATACCCTCATCTTGTAGAACATTCTACAGCTGCCCGAATGTCAATATATAATTACATGAAAATTACCATTTTCATATCTGCAACTTCAAAGCAGAATTGCAAGTAGTTAGTAGTATTGGATGTGTTCTCAGATTATGGGTTCTAACCGTACGATCACTGCGGCAGGCTGCGAGGCACTGTGTAATTTTCGTTCATTGTGCGCATATTATGTTAATACATTGGAATCTGTTACGATAGACTTCAGAGAATATTTGTGAGATTATATGTATCATGACGAATATCATAATAATGTTCTTGTTCACTGTAATCCACCCGCATCAAACCGACTACGTGAGACTAAACTCTTTTCTTCTCTGTGAATAACAAACTTCACGGAATAAGCACCGGTGCTACCCTGAAGAGCACCTTTGTTGAGAAAAGTGTTGTGAATAACAGCCTGTGGATCGGCAGAGCATTCCAGTGACACAGGTTTGAATTAAACACCTTAAGCGTTTCACGGTATAGGAACATGTTGATTTCATCTGGTATTACATCCGTGTAAGTGGAAGAGAGCGAAAATTAGGGAGTAAACCTTGTGGAATGATTACTATATCGTGGCACAAAACTAACAGTAATTCACACACGTTTTATTTAACTAGATGACAAGTCACAAACAAGCTGCTTGTAGATATGGCGGAAAGTGGGCTCAGCGCCACAAATTTGATCTGTGTCAAGTTTCAATAAAATTCAATGAATAGCCCCAGAAAAGCTTGTGTGAAAACAACATCAAAAAAGAAGTGACCTTTTCAATCAAGTGAAACGAAAATCAACCGGTAAGCCACGAAAGGTAAGTGTGCACGGTACTCAGTTTGAATGTTATGAAGAGAAACATGCAAAATTACTCTCACGTAGCAAGTAAGCAGGTGTAATTGATCGAACATGTCACAGTCTTGCACGTATCACATGATCATCAGTAAGACTTTGTTGAAACCATTGTGGACCGTTTAATCAATATGTGATTTCCACCGAACTGTCTATATAAACCGACATATTTTAATAAATCCATGCGTTGTTAGTCACCTGAATAAGACAGAAATAATGACTGCGGTCGGAATCGATCTAGGGACAACGTATTGCTGCATGGCAGTTCACCGCAACGGAAGCAATGAACTCATTCCAAATGATCTGGGCAGACATGCCACACCAAGCTACATTGCATTTACTAACGATGGTTATTTGGTTGGTGAGGAGGCCCGTCAACAAGCTCCACTAAATCCGGAAAACACGATATATGATGCCAAACGTCTTATTGGTCGTCGCTGCACAGATCCGACAGTCATAGCGGATCGTGCACTTTGGCCATTTAAAATAGTGAATGTAGATGACACACCAAAATTTCAATTAAATTATGCTGGTAATGAGAAACTAATTTCCCCTGAAGAAGCATCATCCCTTATTCTTGGAAAACTGAAGCAAAACGCAGAAGAATATCTCGGCCAATCGGTGACAGATGCTGTGATCACCGTTCCCGCTTACTTCGATCAAACTCAGCGTGAAGCAACAAAAGTAGCCGCCAAGTTGGCTGGGTGGAATGTTCTGCGAATCATCAACGAGCCCACTGCAGCAGCCCTCGCATTCAGTCATGAGAATATTTGCAAAGATGGCACTTTTGTTCTGGTGTACGACTTGGGCGGTGGAACTCTGGACGTCTCGATTATGCATAAGATAGAGACTATTTATGAAGTGAAAGCCGTTGCAGGTAATGCACATTTGGGGGGACAGGATTTCGATCAACGTTTGCTCGAGTATGTGCTCCAAACATTCCATTCGAAACACGGGACGGATGTGTCCGGAGATAAAAACATAGTGCACAGATTACGTTCTGAGTGTGAAAGCACTAAAAAGCAACTCAGTGTCGCTGACGTCTGTCAGTATTATGTGGCGGACATTCTGCCTGGAATTGACTTCAAGCTTGATATTAGTCGGGCACAATTTGAAAACCTCAACAATGAACTGTTTGAGAAGACTCTAGAGCCCATCCGACAAGCGCTGCAAGAAGCAAATTTGAAGGCAAACATGATCGACCAAATAGTACCTGTCGGTGGTTCCACGAGAATCCCAAAAATTCGAGAATTATTGACAGAGTTCTTTGGCCATAAACCGTTAAATCTCACTGTGAATCCTGACGAGGTTGTGGCTCAAGGAGCTGCGTATTATGCAGCGATCCTTTCCAGTAGTCCACCAGACATTCCTATTGATTTTGTGGATGTGACACCATTATCACTGGGGTTACGCTTGCTTGATGACAGAATGGATGTGGTAATTCCGAAAAATACTCCAATTCCAATGGAAATAAGCAGAACTGATTTCACAACAGCAAAACGTGGTCAAAAGGAGGCTATATTTGTTGTTTATGAGGGAGAGAACTATAGCACAGCCGAAAATCGCCTGCTCGATGAATTCCTTATTACGGATATGAATGTTAATATCCACGAATATGGTTATTTTGATGTACTGTTTTCAATCGACTGTGACGGGATTTTAACAGTATCGTCAACAGAACGAGGCACTGAGAACAGACGAGTGTTAAAGATTGATCGAACAAGAAGTCGACTGTCCGACGACGAAATTCGGAAGATGCAGGCTGATTTGAAAAACTTGAGGCAAATCAGCCAGGATAAGTATCGGGCATTGGTCAGTTGGAATGAACTGGAATCCTTTGTGTATTCCACGAAGAAAACATATTCCTCGATGCTGAAAGACCATCCTGATGAACGAATGTCGGATATTTTAAAAGCATGTGAAGAAACTTTGAAATGGCTGCAGACTCATCCAGACGCCTCAGTAACTGAATGTGAAACGCAAAAATCCAAGTTATCTGTGAAGTTACAATGAATTGAGTTAATGGGAAGTAGTGTCTGGACGTACCTAGCTGTATGGCTTATATGTATGAGCTGTTGCAATTCGTGCTCACTGCTAGGTTTTGTTCTCAATGAAAACGAAACGACTTCTACGGCATTGTCATTTACAGTCATGCGACTATCTTTTACAAAAGTCGTTAATCTGTCATACTGCGTATCAACTCACATGTTCATTTAATTTGCTGTGCTTACTTGAAACATAAAATGTGGTCAGATGCACTAAACATTTTGTTGTCGTTTATATTGGAATAGGTCGGCAGTCATCTCTTTGGTCGTCACATTTGCTAAAAAGCTGAAACTTGTACCTTGAGTAAAAATCTATAATGGTTATAGTCACATGAACCAGCCTCATATGATGCACAACTAATGTGACACATTTTATGGTGTGTATACGTTTTACGCCCGCACTTCTAGTGGCCTCGATGAACCAGATTGACACATGGAAAATAAGTGCAGTGGAAGTCATTATGCGACGTACAAGCATATTTTCCCCGTGATTCTTTAGTTTTCACAAAGAAACTAGCAAAACCCAACTAGTGAATTGAAACAAGCACAACGTTCACACATCAACAACATACAAGTTCAGTACAAAATGCTCTATTCGTATTTCGTTTTCGTTCTCAGTAAATGATACAAACATTCCTGGAGAAGTTTGGCCGAGATGCCCCAAGTGTAAGGCAGTCACAATTGTTTGTTGGTTTATAATATTATCCATTCATTAGTTGGCAATATGTTAAACAGGAAGCTGGAAACTTTCACCACAGAAGTTGGTACAAATAGTTTGCTGCAAATTAATCCGTTTAGAATGCATCGGTATAGCAGTTGATACTTGCAACTACTTGTCGATTTTAGCAGAACTGAATGGTGTTTTTATATTAACGTCAGTGTTTGGTCAGCGTAGTTACGTTTCATGTGAGATCCTCTTAAACAATATTGGTCAGAGTTTACACGATGATAGGTTATAATCAGAAGAGCGAAGATAGTGAAAATTTGGACAACGAGTGTCAAGCTGACATTTCGAGCCAGCGTAGAATGAAACGAAGAAAATTTATAAGAAAAACGGAAGTGCCCTGCAAAAGGGAGTTGACGTTTAAATTTAAAAAATAAAACAGGGACCTTGTAATTGGTTGACGCACTGCTTGTAATTTCATAATTTGCAGTTATTTTACATAATACACTAAACAGTAGACAACAGTCGTATCAACTTTGAACACACTATCTTGAATATATCAAATGATGGGCTCTTCAAGCGGTTTCAGTTGCCGAAACAATTTCTGCTATGCAGATTCTAATTCACTCGAAGACATCATCTTTTAAACTGTCTGACAGTCGTCGCATTAAAATGGCGAATGATGTTAGTATTGAAATATTTGGATGAGACAGGCGTTCAAGTAAGTCTGTTGTTTGCGGGCGGTTTCAATGATCTCACGCCGGCAAATGAAATTCCAATTACCGAAATGGTCGGTTTATTTAGAAGCATTCTCTTCCGTTTTCGATGATCATATACCCTATTTGAAGTTGAGCATCACCCACAGCTGACCACAGCTCTCACAATCTCATAAACTTTCCAGTCGGCCCTTGTCGAAAAGGAGCACTAGACTCGAGTTTTGTTCGCATCAGAGCTCGTTAGTAGTGCATATGGCTGATACGGCCGGGACTAGAACTCCGGTCATGCTTTAATGAGGCAACCGTGTTTACCACTGCGTCATTGACCTCACAGTAGGCACGACCGAATTATCATGTGAACGCTCAACCCCTTTCACCTGTGAGTAATGATTAGGTAGCCCGGTCGCATCGAGAGGAAACACAGTTACTATCTGTTAACTTCTGACGACAACCCCGCACAGATCGAAATCTTCGATCTCATTAAAAGTGTTGGAAGATATTTTAGATTACTGATGAGTAATCAGGTATTTGGTTGATTTCGAGTTGAACTATTACTTCTTTTCAAAAGGGACCGATTGAAATATCTATGGGAATGCGACAGATGCGATCAATTGTGGATGATGTTCAACTTGAAATTAACCAACTTCCCGACTACTCATCAGTACTGTATTTGACTCAAGTTATTAGAACCGTCCCAACGTAAAACGAAGTAGTTTCGGACAGCTTCGCAACGCGATATTTTTCTCACATTTTTGTTGCTCAGATAGGCACTGCAAATAACGGGCAAATAGGTTCTAAGTTATTCTTTAAAACCTCTGGCATGCGCTAGAAGGAGTCGGTGCAATAGAATTTACAATAATTCATCGTTGCAACCGTTTGAACATGGTTAATAGTAGTGACGTGGTATCGCTGTTAACCACATTGAAGCTGAAGGTTTTGTTAGTGGCCAGAACATATCATAATTGAGGAACACACAGGCATCATAAAACACATCATTTCAAATGAATGGCTGTAAATTTGCATACAAATAAAAATCAGCTATTCATCATGACATGTTGGCTTTTAAACAACAATACGTTGAACAATATGACACAATTGAACGTGCATTGAAGCACGCGACAAGTGTAGTGTTCACAAGTCACAGTTATATTTCATAATTCATTTTTGTATATTTTGTATGTACCCTTTTGTTACCTTCAGTTGTACACTTGCTTGAAACCATCATCATCACTTTTGAATTGAATCATCAACACGAATAAACGGTGGATACTGCGCATCATCTGTGTCTTCCACATTCGTGCGAATTTTGGGCCGGTAAAGTGATTGGACGGTGAAATATTTCAGCTCCGCGTATTAGCTGATCTATCGGCGCTCAAATTTTATCATATCACGTCGTTCGTGGAATTATCTATCGGTCGTCCAACGAATCTCATCTCTGGCGCTCTTTCTTTCTTGTGGTGGTCTATTTAATCTAGCGGACCTTGCCTCATTAGCGAGTCGTTCTTATTTTACCGATACACCTTCCGTTTAATTTGTACGTCTATTTTTGAGCCTATCCGTCACCGTTACGACTTTTCTGTGATACTACTATATTTCTGGTCATTTTTATCAGTCGATTGATTAGTCCACTGCAAAATTTGGTGAGTCCGCCTATTTTTCCACTGGACAATTCTCTAACCATTCTTTGATGTTAGCAATGCTTGACATCACCGTGGACATTGACTTTAAAGCCGAAGATATTGTTGTTTTCCAGTTGCCCAAATACAGCGCCCAAAACCCTCGACTGTAGTTCCACCAGATTGAGGCCGTCTTTACCATCAGGCGAATAGCATCAGAGAAAACAAAATCCTCATACGTGGTGTAATCTCTTCCATTTGATGTTGCTGTAGACGTGAAAGACCTGGTGGAATCAGTCCCGTCCGATTCCCCATATACCATTCTAAGAACGCCATCATAAAACGGACTGGGAGGTCAGAAGCTTAACTGCTACATGACTCGTTCAACTCAGTCAGACTAAGCGACCAGTCCCCATCCTAGTTGTTACGTTATATGAGAGGCCTTTTGGGCTCGCGAAAGCTCGATGATGCCATCTTGAAGCAGCTGTGGGCGGCAAAGCTTCTGTTTCCAGAGCAACAGATTTTGGCCGCCATAAATGTTGATAGCTCAGTTGACGAACTGGCAGCTTTTGAGGACAGGGTATCAGAAACATTCTCTTCACAACCGACGTGCACCCCAACCATAACTGTCCCCACGTCTTCTCCTTCAGTCTCAAGTATTGATGATGGATTAAAACTTTTGATAGGGAAGATGTATCATCGTATGGACAGTATGACCATAGAGATCAATGAGCTTTTAAGGCACCCACCCAGAAACCGTTCACAATCTGCACGATTAACCCTCGCAATCCATCGAGGTGGTGTTGATACCATCAAAACTTCCGACTCAACGCGAAGAAGTGCACCCAACTGTGCACATTCCGAACTCGCCGCGCGTCACTGTCAAACCGGCAGACAAGCCAGTAGCGGCGAGTATTGCAACTGGCCCAGCAGGTACAGGTCGCCAATTTTTCATCACAGACCAATCGACCGGCTTGCGGCCGACCGATTAACCCACTACACAAGCATAACGTAAAGCGTGGCAGGATAGCCCAATCAAGCGGTTCCATTTTCTGAATGAATACAAGTTTTGCGTAATAAATATCGAATGGGGTATCCAATGAATACGATCTGTCGTGTTGCTCCAAACGGATCTTGTCATCACAACGGAGGTACTTTTGACAACAGATAAATACGGAGGTGTGCTTCGGATTTTCCAGAAGTCCGTACACAAGCGACACGGTTCGCGGTCTCGGAGATAAATTTTGCATTATTGACTATTTATTAATTATGTTTACATGGTTTAAACATCGAGTGTACACGTGAACTTGAGGAACGTGAAACATTTGAAGAACACTGAAAATGATGAGTACAACATCTTGTATAAAATGTTTCATCACCTCAATTAGTGATTTTGACAGTCTACATGTCAAGCTCCGTAGGCAACCAAAATCTTGAATGTAGAACAGACATTCGTTTATTATTCCAGGAGAATTATCCTACCCAAAAGATCCATAGGCAGTACGGCCATTTAGATTCCAGCCTACATAATACTATTACTATATCAATTGGACAATGGATAAAGACTTTCTTATACATATAAATGAATGCCTCAAAATTCTTTGTGACAACATCTCGAGTAAAAGGCACTAAGTAGACAAACTAAAATCTCTCCGGCATTTGTGCGCCGACTATTCCACTTGGTTAGTCGGAGAGACATGATGTGGTCTATATCAACGCCACAATGCTAATGTCGAAAATCATTGATTAGTTCATCTAGGTCCATTGACAGGTACACCAAAACGACCAACACGAGGAATGGCGCAGGCAGAACACGCTTTGACCACAAACAATGCAATCCACATCTGTTTTACGTAATCCTTCATATTACGTACTGGATAATAGCATATTGAACAGTAATCATTCACTCGTTGGCCGGCGCATGTAATATGATATTGTTAGGGCACCCACCCTGTTACCGCCGTGAGAAAGGAAAAAAACGATTGACTCTGTCCTAGTTAGCGAACCTGCTCAGAGCGGCCGAGAGGGTGGCTTTTGCTAGTATTTACCCGGCAGACTTTTTACGCCGTTGTGCCCATTAGTCACCCTGGCTACATTTTTCCGGTAAACGTCTTTCTCTTTTTACGATTCGAGAATGTTCTTATGGCCACTGCGTACCCTATAAGTACTTTGTCCCTGTCGCCTTGGTCGCAAACGTCTTCGGGTCGGAACAAAGCTCTTTCGTTCTGTACGCGTCTTTTGGCTTGTCTTGGGAGCGAATACGGGGACAGTCGCAGTACTTTCCAGGACCGAGGTTTCCGTGTGAATTATTAACGGGAGGAGAATCCGAATTCTGCCAAGCGCATTACGATAGCAAGGACAAACAGCGTACCGTTTAGGATGGTTTACAACAGATATCTGAGCTGATTTTTAGTTTCGTCAACCCCTTTGAATCTCTCGACGATAAGTGTGTTGCCTCGTTGTTCTCAATTTTCACTAGCCACACGTTTGCACAATGTTACTGCTTGACCTAGACAGTGGGATAAAATCTTCCGGTTTTTTATCTTGAGAAATGCGCGAAAAGCAAAGCAATTTTCCCAATCATTAACATGTAACTCATTATGCTTCTCGTGGTTATATACATTCTTTTCATATCGAATGCTCAATCCCATCATGGTGTTTAGACCTCTCAAATTGGATCAGGGTGACAATTCGTATGATAATTCTTATTCCACAACTACTTTGTTCCGAACGGTTTTGTTTGGCTAGATATGATGCAATCTGAGCATACCTTATATAGCAGGTGAAACACTAGTTTACGAATTGATGTCCGTATATTTTCGATCGCTGTCTGGCGGAATATATTTTTGGTTTGTGGTGATGGTACACAATTTGATGCTTTCATCGTCAAAGATGGCACCTCAACCACACTTTGTAATTTAAGCTGCAACAATGTGTCCAGAAGTTGAAAAACCGCTTCAGACCGGTTGGTCTGTGCTCATGTTCACACAAGTTTCCGTCCAGGATAAATGTTTTTCGGTTAGTTAGTGAAGCAATCCACTCCAGCTTATAGCATGAACTTCAAAATCCTGAAATGAACAACAAAAGAACGATTGACATAACTGTGGCAAAGTAACATTGAATTTCAATTAGCGCGCAACACACTGGTGAATGTGATCATGAAAACGTCACTGTCTGGTTAAGGTGTTAATGGCTTTACGAAATTGGGACACGGTTAAAGAACGAAGTTTAGCAAGAAAATCGAAATGCAAGCATTACCTAATGAACAAAAAATAACTTAATTTTACCGAAAATGGTGGCGATTTACCTATCGGACATCTTGCTGGTCGAAACGGAAGAAACTTAAATCGCGATCTACTCTCATCAGTCGCTAAATTAAAACCAGCAAACTTTATACAGGCAAAGACTGATAATAGCAAGTGAACAGACGCGCATTAACAGTGAAATCAGTTCGATGGGAATGACTCTGACTGCTTCAGTATCTTCTGTGTACATAAAGCTGGTCGGTTTTTTTAATCGGAGATGCATCTTTGGCCGTTAGCAGTTTCAGTTTCAGTTTATGTGAAAATACCCTTAACGACTTGACAGGATTAACTAAGTGACTGTTAACTAGGATGTGTTTCACGGTTACTAAAGACTAGCTCTTCCAGTTTGTTACAGTCAACAGGTCATTCCTTGGCATTGCAGTTGATAACCACTTGATGGTATGCCTGTGTGAACCCTATCGCAGTAGTAACTGAACAGATATAGTAAGTCAGTGACAGACTGGTGGATTGAATTTATATCCCCATCAACCCCCTGTTGATTAAGAGTGCGCGCATTTAGGGAGATGGATAGATGAGTTGCAATACCAATGCCAGTTTGCCATTCATTTTGTTGATTAAATGGCCATTTTCGAACTTGATTTTCATAACTTTGTTTTTCTCTGCAGTGCAACTCGTTAATTTTAGTTTTCACCCTCATTCGAGAGGATTTTGAAACTTTTGCACTAAGTGCTATTAACTATTGTGGTTCTGATAATGTCTTCTTTATCCTCCGAACGATTTGTTGTGCATTTATTTTTCTTACCCTTTTGACTAATGTTTTGACTAATTCCGTATTTAAGCAATAGATATCAATATAGAGAATTGAAAACACTCTCTGTTTTATTCAGGATTAAGGTAAACAGACTGTTACAACTTTTGCCTTGGGATAAAAACCTTACGATTAGCAAATGCTTGTTGACCTGCAGCTCATAAGATTCAAGTCTTAATATAACGAAATAAAAGAACATTCAGCAGTACCAATTAGAATGTCATCTAAGTAAAGTTTGTGAGGCAAACCCTTGGAAATCTATTCGCAAAATTACTTTTTAAACATTTCCAAAAATTTATCTGCCTAAATACGACCCGATAGGCAACCTCCAGCTGCACCGTCGGTTTGTTGTGACTCACATTTTCACGGTTAAGCAAAAATATTTTCCGTGCAAACAAAAATGAGATCTTAATGAAATGCACAATCTTGCATTCCGACCTCACAAGTTTTTCCTTTTTCGGATTAAATAAATGAATTCTTTGATCACTGGAGTTCCTGATTACCTGTGTTGTAACCAAACACACATGTCCCCGCTGCTACTGCCTAAAACTAGCCATTAGGAAAATATCTAGCATAAATATAATGTAGCTTTGCTATTCTTTTACATGGCGGAAAACTGCTTAGAGGCTATTATAGAGCTACAGGTTTCCTGACAACTAACTCAAATGATCAAAAAATTCATCATGCAATTGTTCAGGTAAGGAGGGAATTAAAAACTGCCTCCTCACTTTTGCCCAGTACAAATCTCCAGACGAACAGTATCAATGAGTCTCGACTGACTTTTAAAATTCTAACATGCACAAGTCATATTAGCTACCAATATTTGTCATTCGGTTACTCAATCCCGTTTTCTGTTACCACATGAAATCGCTTTCAGGTGTGAGATATTCCTGAAAATATCTTATATAACACTGTCACACATGCTATCAGCACACTAACTCTGAACAGAATGAAACGTACCTCATTGTATAACAGATCACAATCAACTCAAGCTACATGAATTCATAAGTAAACGATGTTTGACTGCCAACCGCTTCAGTCAACCATGTTCATGTTAACACTCGCTGTGTGATTAGGCCCTACAGAACACCTTAATCAGGCGCCAAAACTATCTGAAACTATCTGGTAGTTTCACTGATTATCTTTAACATGTACTAATGTTGAACTAATTTACCTAATCTTTTCACACTGCCGTTCGATAAGATGGGCTTTAACCTGTAAGCGCAATGTTTTACCAAGTCTGCTGATGTCGGAAGCAACGAGAATCAAATTGCAGTGCTCAGTTTTCTTCTTAGTCCAGCAATGGAGTTTGTGCTCGTCAATATGTGTTCATGTAGAAGAAAAACATCAGTAAGCAGACACATGCGTCAAGGCAATAATCAACATCTAGCACATAAGTGTCGTTGGACTAGACATCAAAGTTTGATTGCTTAGCTGTATTTGTCCCGTGCATCAAAATGATGAACAGTTGGAGCAGAAATCGAAAAGGATACGTTTCAGCTCCAATGGTAGGTCTCTGAATATAAAATTGAACTTCAGCCTCTGTCTACAACGTTTTCAAAAGCTTCTTGTACAAGCATGCGAGCAGTTTTTTAACAGCATAACGCAAGCTGAACCAGACACTCTCCAAGCTGTATACGAGTCCTGAAAAATTGTTTCACATCTCGGCGCTTGCAAAAGACAAGGTCGAGCAGGTTGTATGCGGAAGTGCTGGCTACACTTACGACAATGATAAAATTACTGCGAACGGTGTTGCTATTATAATGTAACTACAGTTATGCAAAAACAGCTTATAAATGTAGTCGTTATGATCTAAACAAATATCACGTAATATCACAACCATACATTGCTGCACACAGTTAACCAGCTCCAGTATCCCGAAACCATGTACAAAATCTGCTCAATCGTCTTCACAGTGGGTATATAAAACACCGTAACATCTCACGTCAGAGAATATTCAACGATGAAAGCCTATCGTGCCATCTTTGTTGTTCAAGTTGAACAGATTTTAGGCCACAACAAATTAATGAGTTCGTAAACAGTTGATCCCAACGACCACGACACACGTGGTGGTTGGCTGCTTTCCCCATATTGGGTCTGATCAGCTTAAGGGGCATTCAAGAATCGAACCCACGACCCGTGAATAATCGACAGTTGTAGTCTGAAATGCGTGTTCTTTATACCACGGGGTTACAATCACTGGAGTTGTTTAAAGATAAGTGAATTAGTTTCCTTACCTACCGTGGTTTCTTTGCGCGGCAACTAGTGAAACAAATTCATACAGACCAGCCACAAAATAGCTAAATGCATTCAGCTTGTGAGCAAAAAAGAAAGCGCAACGGATGGAAAAATTAAGTCCCGAATATTTCATAAGACTACCAGGTGGCCCATTACGGGCAGGGCAATAAACAGTAGTCGGCTCTGTGTTTTCTAACTTATACTAACTGCTGAGACGACGTTATATAATAATTTACTGCAAACCAATCAGGTTTGTCACGAAATTGAATCCAGGATTCGGAACCAATTCTAAACAACTTCGCAACTCAGTTGGTTCTGACGTCTCGCTTCTGACCCAGCATCTTCGAACCACGTTAACGGAATATAACTTTGGAGCCACTATGCATCAGATTTATCAGGGAAACATTTCAAGTTTCCGTTTGTGTACCTTTTCTAGTCTAAAAGATACATGGTGGACGTTTTTGACGTAACTCTAATATACTCCAATTACACTTCTAAATTTGGTTGAGATACCATAATTAAAGTAGATATTGTATATTTGCATTCCCTAGAAGGACATAGATCACAAATGACTGAAACCGTATGCAATGTCATGTGGATGTCGTGACAACGTAATAATATTTACCAAATCAATCGTGCTGAATGTGTATGCTCCACTTGTATATTCGCAACAGAAAGTGATCGGTCAGATTCAGCTTGACAGTTGTTATTCCCAGCCGATTAAATTTATTACTCGTACGGCCTCTTTTTTCCACAATTAGTATGTTTGGTAATACCCAGTTATATGTTATCACACTTTTTGGTGTCGAATCGTGAGTCTGATTGAAGTAAATCACACTGAAACTGAACCTACTCAAAATATCGCGCCAAATAGACTTGATCGAATCTCACTAGTTATACAGATGAACATATTCAGCGTTTTGCAGTGCACTCGTCTGCCCACTAGCTTGGTCGGAACAGATGATACCGCAGTCTATCGAAAATATTCAACTAGGTAAGCCAGCCAGAGACTCAGTAGTGCCCAGACCGGTAGTTCTGCCCATTGGCAGCCATCTTCATCATGATGGTTCATTGTCTTCCACTGTGTTGAAGGTGTTCGCTGCAAGCGCCCAGTATGTAACTAGTGGGTTTTAGTGTCAACTTTTATCGTTTATTTTGAAGAGCAGTATATACAACTTTCTCCAAAGGGAGAACAAACTGTTACATCAAAATTTAGCAACAGGTATGTAAAAAGGTGAAGGTGAAAACAAGCAGTTCGTCGAATGTGGGACCGGATAGTTGACAAGTCCTCTCACGAGAATAACAAGTGTTAATAATACAGTCAATACGTGGAAATTGACTTGTGCGTTACGTATCAAATGGAGTTTAGAAAAAGGAAGGAAATACATGAAAAAATGATTAAAAAAGAAAATAAGATAAACGGTCAGTCTCATAACATCAAAGGCTCCTCAAGACACAGAAGTGCCATCACATTCAAGGCTCACACACTGGGAGAGAAAAATGTCTTTCACGGTGAGACGACTTTCAGAAAGGTGGCAACAGCTACCGCCAGGTTCTCCGTTTAAATGTGTCAAAGGTTTTTAAGGACCCTATAACAGTCAGTAGACATAAATCCGTGACTGCGTAGGGGGGCAGTCTCAGTCGATGTATACCGC
Organism: Paragonimus skrjabini miyazakii; assembly: GCA_014338405.1. Taxonomy (NCBI): domain Eukaryota; kingdom Metazoa; phylum Platyhelminthes; class Trematoda; order Plagiorchiida; family Troglotrematidae; genus Paragonimus; species Paragonimus skrjabini miyazakii. The sequence goes on along the minus strand of JTDE01001366.1, from coordinate 533 downwards.
TGTATGACAATATAATACCGCGAAACGAGATGATCACGGATGAATGAGAGACAGAGTTCACATCACAGCCCATAGCATGGAAGACCGATTGAATTACGGCATTGTGAGAGTCGGTTCTGTACTCCCCGACCATGTCCGTCCAACCAAGTTGGTTTCAGTAGCCATCCATCATATTGACATCAAGCACCAAAGCAGCGCCGTCACGACCCGCGATCACATCGGGTTTGATGAACGAGCTCGGCGTTGGTGCTAGCAGTTCTTCAAAGACTGTATAGCCCACGTTGCGCATTCGTCCAGCCGGGTATTCGTCACGCTGTTGTGTCGAACACAACGCACATCGTGCATGATTCAGCTTCACTGGGGAATATGAGCGAGGCTTTCTGGCTGACTGCAGTTGCCACGGCAAAGAACTGAATGGTCACTTCGGCCCATTCGTGAATTTCGGACTTTAATCCACAGGAAACTCCATCTGAGCTGGATGGCACGAATGAGGATTTTAGAAAAGGTGCGGTGTGGGTTTAATAGCCAACGAG